>VWYK01083104.1:22963-36030 GCA_013399775.1 Semnornis frantzii | reverse complement strand
CTGTGTGTCATTAAAAGTTTAGTTCTAAAATGCCTATAAATACTTTTGAAAATTACATATAAGCACCCTCGAGATTTTTACTGCACAAATCAAGCCAGTTGCAAGTCAAATTCTCATCTTTGGAAGCATTAGTGGGGCCTTTTGTAGGAGAAGTGCTTATTTTTGTGGCAGTTGTGATAACAATGAACTGGAAATTGAACAGGTGTGGTGCAGCATAGAGAAAAGCCTTGATTTGACATCCTTAAATAATTTCAATCAACAGGCACATTCAGCATCTTGCAGAATAATCTAATGCTTCCTAGTGCAAGTATTGATGAAGAACAGCTCACAAATTTGGAGTGACACATCTCCAGGCTGATTATAATTGCCACAGACTACCTTTGCAAGGTGAGGCCCACGTGCCTGTGTGTTTGCACACCTGCTCAGGGAGCCCAGGCTATTGCCAGACCTCTGCTTATTCATCTGCACAGCTGAGGATCTTCTTTAGCTGAGGAGGGTTTAACTAGTCCCCATTCCACAGGCTGGAAAGTTGGTGGTTAAGGTAAGACTCATCTGTCTTTGTTGACTGCCTTGCTCCTCCCTGTCTTCAGCAGTAAAGCTAATAGTAATGATGTTCATGGAGCGCTTTTCTGATATGAAATAATTTAAAAATAGAGGTGAACCCTGGGACACTACTAAGGGGATTGGAAAGGACTGCTGGGGATCATCTAGTCCCACCCCCCTGCTATAACAGGGTCAGCCAGAGAAGGTTGCCCAAGTAGGTTTCAAAGCTCTCCACAGAAGGAGACTCCACAACCTCTGGGTAGCCTGCTCTGAGGCTCCAACACCCTTGCTACCATTCTGTAGCTGTTTGTTTAGCCTGGAAAACAATATATGAAGTGTGCTGCATAACAGTTATTAATTGTGTTTGCTCTGGCGAAGAAAAGAGTTAGAAAAATCCTCATTCTATCTTAATAAACCTAGCCACAAGTCTATTAGCTTCCATGTAAAAGCATTCCCACAGTCCTGAATCTCCACAAATTATCCCCTGTAAATGGTGCAAACATGACTTATCCCAAGGTATTGTGCAGCTGAATGCTGGGTCTTACCTTGTACCCGTGAATCTAGAGATATCTTTTTTGTTAGCGTTTGCTCTTTCAACAGAAATCATCCATGTTAAGCTCTAGCAAAGTGTCTTGTGATCTTTGTTGCGGGATGAGTTCCTCCAAGTGATGTGCACGTGTGGGTTTGGGAGGTTTGCAGTGGTTGATGTGGCATTTCTTTGGGCGTCAGTCAGCTGAGACTGCTGCATGCTGTTGGGTTAGAACAATTATCACAGCTATTTTCAGGACAGCTTTTCATACCTTTGGTGAAATCAGGGCTGGAAAAAGAAGCAGCAGACTTTTAAACAGCCCTTGTGATTATGACTAAATAATATTTTCAGAAATATTTACATTTCAGCTTGCACCTGTTTCTCTCAGGAGAAACAAGTCTTTCTGTGCTCTATTTTTTTTTTTTTCCCCCTTTTTCAGTCTCTGGCCCCCTGTTTGTATTTGCACAGGGCAAATACAGACCCCCTTTTTCAGGGCAGGAGGCCACTTCAAGCAGAGAGGCCACACAGACTTTTTGAGCTACAAAGGGGATCCATCCTGATGCATGACACTCCTCTGATGACACCCTGTGGGCTTTCATGTGGAGTTACTCTCTTTCAGCTCCAAGTCATGCCCGGCCAGAAATATTCAACATGCATGTTTGTATGCTTTCTTCCAGGATGCTTACTCACTTGTCACAAGGCTGTCACACCTATCTCAAAGGAAAATAAGTGTACTCAGAAGCAGGCTTATCTCCTGAGTGAGCGAGCCCAGGTTTTGAAAGGAAGAGTTGTTCCCATGCTGGCTCCGGCCACAGGATGTCAAGCTTGCTTTAGTGTTGGCAGGGAGCACGCATTCTTGCACCACATCAGGCTTCACTGGAAAGGCTGCTTGTGTCTGTTTAGTTTTTATCAGCTTGCCAGCTTTAAAATATAAGGTTCTATCATCTTTTTTCATCCTTATACGTTGTTTCTGTGATCCTCGAAGCTAGACAGTTTAGCCAGACCCTACCTCACTGCAGCTGTCCTCTTTGAAGGGTCCTGGGCTGCATCGACTCAGACATTGCTGGCTCCTCAGTTGTCCTGGAAATCGAATCTTTGCTTTTAACCAGATTGCTCAAAATCAGGAGCAGGTATAAAGTATTAACCATGTAATTCTACCTAACCTTCAGAGGGAAAACTGTTCACTGAGTTCAGTGGGGCCAGGATTAGGGCTGAACATTTGCCCATTCTGACAACAAAATCAATTCCTGTAGGGCTGCTGAGAGGACTATCCCCACATCTTGAGTGACATTGATTTTGTGCTGTGTGCACGTGCAAAACCTGCAGCTCTTGAGTAAGCAGGAGAGCATCATATTTATTTTATGCCTCAAGAGCAATCCAACCTGCTGCCTCCTTAAGATGTGCATCACACTGATGCTTTCCCCTAAAAATTAATGAAACTTCAGGAATTATGATGAACGATATGGAGTGATTTATGAATGTCCATCACATTTAGTCATTTGGCTTGTTGAGGAGGTTCCCAGGGTTTATGAGGGCTGCCTTTACAGGTTCATTGCCTCTCATATGTGAACAATAAATGTCCTGTTTCATGCTGGAAAAATGGCTTGGTAAAAAGAATAAAGGAAAATGTCACAAGGAACATTTACAAACAACTTCAGTGTAAAGCTGTGATCTGATAATGGCCATTCAGAAACAAAGAGAAACTGCCCCGCTGGAGAGAGAACAGTCTTCTAGAGTAGAGCAGTAGAGCTGCATAATAAAAGCCAGTGCTCATGTTGTGGGGTAGAAACTTCCTGCTTGACCCTCCTTACTAGAAAGCTTGATCCTCCAGTCTCTGATCTCTTACGGTTTTTTTTATCCTACTCTTCAGGGTATTGCAGGGCTTTGCCGAAACTAATCTTTGGCTCTGCATGCCAAATGAAGCACACCTGTAAAGGGTTACGGAGAGGTGGCAACAGATAGCCCAGAATGAAAACATTCAAGGGTGAATCACGGAGTGGAACAGCCCTTCTGGTGTTCACATTCAGTGAGAGATGGATGGTTTTTGTAAGCTCAATACCCCTCAGCTAAGCATTTCAGAGGTTGCTTGAAGTTTTATAGGACCCCTGACAAATCCAACCACCCTTGCACCCACACCATGAATTTTCATCTATCTAATGGTTCTGAGATTTTCCTCTTGTTTAGGTAGAACCTCCTGGGTTCCTGTTTGTGTCCTGTCCCCTGTCATATTACTGGGCACCACTGAAAAGGGTTTGGCTCCATCCTCTTGCCCTCCACCCTTTAACTCCTGCTGAGCATTGAGAAGATCCCACGTGAGGCTGCCCTTCTCCAGGCTCAACAGCTCCAGGGTTCTCAGCCTCTCCTCACAGAGATGCTCCAATCCCTTCAGCATCTTTGTAGACTCTGTCAGACTTTCTCCCATAGTTCCCTGTCTCTCTAAGAAGGTCTTGGCACTCGTGATACCTGAGTGGCCAAATCCCACCCAGCCTGTGCACCCAGCTCTGCACAGTTATGTTCTTTGTACCCTGTTTATGCAATTACCTGTTGTTATCCAAGGAAAGTTAATAGATTCCTAGTGACAGCATCTGTGCCCTAGTTCCTTTAACTCACTGATTCTTCAAATATGTTTCTTTGAATTTTATGGTACTTAATGAGAATTACTTCAATAGCTAGGTCCTGCTTTCTAGCACATGAGTTTCTCAGTCCTAGGATCCATTAGAATAAGGAAAAATAAAAAAAAATTAAAAAAAAAGAAAAAGGGTATATTCCTAAAAGCTTACTTTGATTAAAACATTGTGTGAAATGGAGATATACTGTGAGCAGGATCAATTTGGATAAACCCTTCCAATAACTGTCATCTTCTGTCATCACACTCCATGGCTCTGTGGTCTCTGGTTTTTGCTCCAAACTCTAGATTGTGTATAGGGCACTAAGTCAATGAGGCTTAGAAAGGATTTTTTAGATGAAAAAGTCATCTTTAATTTCAGTTAGAGTGCCTGTTGATCCCCAGAACAAATATTAACTCCTCTGGAGATGCCAGAGCTTTATGAGCAGAAAATCTCTTCTAAATTACGTTACATACTCACATAGTCTTTAATAAGATGGCATGGAAAGTTAGATGTGGATAGCAGCAGAGATCTAAACTCTGGTGTTCAGGCTGGATCCGTGTATTTGTACTTTTGGTAGTGTCTGTAGCTATGTGGTATTCTGTAAGTTGGAGGAGCAACCACCACAGGCAGGGTGAGCTAAGAATTTCAAAGCTGTGGGGTAAGGTGTCTGTGCCTTTCCGGTCTGGAAAGAACCTAGAGGTGGTTTCATTTTGTCTTGGGATTTAGGAATCTCTACAAAACAGAGACCTCTTTTAGGATACCCAGAGAGGCTGTGGCTTGGTGTCTATGTACTAATGCAAACACAAATGGCTTTATTTGTGTTCTTGTAAATAGGAACATTTTTCTTAGTTACCGACCCAAGTATATTTTTCTACATGTATTAGAATATATTGTTGAAATTAATAATCAGTTATGAATTATGAATATTATTTCCAACATGAATATTTTTATTATTATTCAAAAATTCAGGAAAATTCACTGAGATTCTTTGCATTTTAGGTCAACAGGAAGTAGTTGCACAAAGGGTATTTATAAACATGGAATTAAACAGGTTAAACAATCAGAACTTGGAAAAATGAAGTGTGAAAACAGGAAAATTCTAACTGGCTTATGGAGCCTCAGCATTAACTCTAGCACATGCACTCACCACGTGTTCACGCCTGAGTAAGTTCCCTGTACAAAGACTCTTCCAAAACCCACGATAATGATCCTGGAGTAAAAGACAAAACATTACAGGCAGAGGGAAGGAGAGAAGAACTGAGTTGCTCCTAAGCTGCTGGTACAAGCTGCAAATGGGTGGCCACCCTGATTCCCAGTTAAAGAGCTGTGAGCAATGGGGTACTGCTCCCAGTGGAGAGTCAGCAGGGAAGGCTGGGTTTCTAAATCACCTCCATTAAATACATTAATTTGAAAATGAAACTGGCCAATAGGCACTAGCATCATTGTTCTGGCTAATGAATTCAAAGCTTCGTGCCTCCTCTGGCCACGCAGGCACCTTGAGGGGCAGCACAAGACACCTGACTTGGTGGTGATAAACCCCTAGCCCTCAAGGCTTTGCTGGGGCCAAACTCTCTATTGGCTCATCAACTCAACTCAACTCCTGGACCCGCAACAGGAGGAGGAGACCAAGGGTTAAACCAGCCTGGAAGGATTTATGCCATACCAGGACAGAATCTTGGGGGGGAGGAGGAGCGGGAGGGGGTAGGTTGCTATCAAGTTTCCCATACTATTCCTCTCTGTACGGCTATGTTCTGCTGAACTTAAACTTGGGCAGGGATGCAGTGAAGAGTATTCCTTGGCTAGTTCTGCAGTCCAGTGAAAGTCAGAGAATCCCCCGGGAAAAGCTTTGCTTTTGGCCAAAGGAGCCCGGTGTCAAGGAACTGTGTGATATTCAAAGCCCATGATGAGGAGATGTGCCATGACACAAGTGTAGAGAAACCCAAATGAACTCCAGTGACATCTGTAGCTATCATAGCTCTAGGACTTTAGATATGTGGTGCTGATGTCCCTCGAAACTTTGAAAACCTTCTCGTCATAGTGCTCAGGGACAAAGGTTGACAACACCCTTTTCTTCTAAGTTTCTACTTTTAAAAAAGTCAGACCTTGTTTTATGATTTTTTAATTTCTTGATAGGGAAAAGACAATCTCTAATTTCATTTGAAAACCAGAAAGGATTTGCTCTAGCCTCTGGTTTGTACTTCTGCCTGAATACAACCACAAATCCTGAGCTACCTTCCCAATTCATTCTCCTCAGCTCAGCGGTGTCAGTATTTTGTATTCCTATATTCCTATCACTGCAACAGGTGTTTCTCCTGACATTTCTGCCTCCTTGACCTTGCTGAGGATCAGGAGATCCTCAGCAGCTATTACCTCATGGCTGACACCTGCCTTACAGGCAGATGGAGGAGATATGAGTCTTCTTAGTCACTAGTCTGAGCTTCAGGCTATCTTCCATCACCCAGGATGATGATAAGCAGAGCACTGGTCTTCATGCACCACCCTAGACTCAAACTTATACTGAAAGTTGAAGGTTTCCATGGCTTGAAGAGAAGATTTGGCATGTTATGGCAGGTGGTGTCCAGGGGATGTGACTAAGAGCAAAGAAACCTCACACAGCTCTAGCAGTCCCTGTGCTGCAGGTGATTGACAGCTGAGGGACTGTTGGGGGAAAGCATCAGACTTTGTGCTGTAGTCTTCAGCTCTCCCTTGGCCATCTGCCTTTAGACAGGTTACTAGGTTGGCCACATCTTTGGTCTGACCCGGTCTGTGCCTTCTCCTGTTCAGTGACAAGGAATGAACATTGTGAAAGTGTTTTACAGCAACAATATGTCTAACAAAAAAGTTTAGTGTCCTTCTGAGAGGTGGGCAAGGTTGGTATTTCACAGAAGAGAACAGATGTGTGCAAGCTATGGGGAACTTTAGGAATATGTAATAAATAAAGTAAACACATTTTGGTTTTCTTTATTGAACAGAAGCATGTTCAGCTTTCATCTTTGTAAGCATCTACTTTGTACATGTATGTATCATTGAAAGGATTAGTTTGTGATGGAGAGACATGAATTCAAGTTCATTGACTCCAGCTTTAATGATGCTCTATTATCATGTGCTCACATTTCATACTCTGTCTCCATTTGTATTATTTCTTTTGCCCATTCTGCTGTTGCTGAGGGATGTATTATCTTTTGCATGACTTTGACAGGCACAGACAAGCATCTGCAATGAGGAATCCTTAATTTCTTGTTATCTGCAGGTTTCATTAGCTCCCCTAAACTAAATCTCAGGACAATTTGAGATTCACTTTTCATTCTTCTTCTTCATTCTTCTTCTGCGAGGAGGCAACAATTAAAATAGTGTCTGTAATGCTGAGGTTGCTGATCTCCAGGAGACAGCGTTTGTTTTGCTTTCAGGATCATTTACAACTTCCACAATAATTGATCTGACATCTAAAGTAATTATGCTCCAATAAATAATTAAACTGCATAAAGCAGGGCAATTTGAACTATTTATAGGAGGTGTCCCAAAAGACACTAATGGCAAGGGGGAGTGTTTCTTTAAGAAAATGGACTTGCAAAATTTCTGCAAGTTATTACACAGGATGAAGAAAGGCAGTGGGGAGTGAGGGAGTAGGGAGGTTCCTGTGCTGTCCACTATGAGCCTTGAAGTGGCAATCACAGAATGACAGAATGATAGGAATTGAAAGAGACCTCTGGGAATCATTGAATCCAATCCTCCTGCCAGAGCAGGTTCAGCCAGAGCAGGCTGCACAGGATGGCATCCAGGTGGGTTTTGAATGATTCCAGAGGCAGATATTCCACCACTTTTCTGGGCAGCATGTTCAAGTGCTCCACCACCCTCAAAGTAAAGAAGTTCCTCCTCATGTTCAGATGGAACCTCCTATGTTCGAATTTGTGCCCATTACTACTTCTCCTGTCACTGGGCACCACTGGCAAAAGACTGGCCCCAACATTCTGCACCTACCCTTTAAGTATTCATAAGCACTGGGAATATTCTCCTGCATTCTTCTTTTCTCCAGCTAAAAAGCACCAAGTCCCTCAGCAGCTCTTCTTCATTAGAGAAATGTTCCAGTACCCTAATCATCTCTGTAGCCTTTGCTGTACTCTCCCAAGGAGTTCCCTGTCTTTCTTGAACCGGGGAACTCAGAACTGGATCCAGTACTCCAGATGAGGCCTCACCAGGGCACAGGAGAGAGAGAGGAGAGTCTCCCTTGACCTGCTGGACACCCTCTTCTTGATGTACCCCAGGATGTCATTGGCCTTCCTGGCCAAGAGAGCAGATTGCAATCAGTGTTTTTTTCCCTGCAGTTCATGTGAAAAGAATTAAGGAAGCCTTTTCAAGGGATTTCTGCTACTTACACAGCGACTTTAGACTAAGTGCAATTCAAAACACACCAGCATGTTCAAGGTCTATGGTGCAAGCTGTAGTATTTGCATTCCTGCCTTATTACACCAAAATCCTAATTTTGGTCTCTGGAAAGAGGAATTTTTCTTTGTTATAGATAATATAGAGGTGTTCTGGGCACTGATAAGAGAGTAGATGAGAGGAAAGATTTCATCATTAGGATCTTTAACTTCAGTTGTCTTTTGCTACCACAGGGAACTTCAGAGAAAGTCTGCTAGGGTTTGCTTCCTTAATTTTTGTAGATAAACTGTTATTCATTAAAGGTAATTAATATCAAGCAGAATGAGACAACTCCTCTTGGTTAAACCACTGTCCTCTCGTGTAATCATGAGTACTTTGCTAATAGCTTCTTCTGAATTACAGCATCTCAGGTTTCAAATGAAAGCTGACATCCTACCTAGCACTGGAGATACTAAATACATGGTTTTCTCCAGAGGGAAGCTGTCTGATCAGCTGAAGTGCTGCTGCACCAGTGGTGACCTACCCAGAGAAGCAAAACTCTGTGGCAGATAGCCACACTGCAAAGCTGTCTTTGAAAACATTTGAGAAACAGAAAGTTGTTGATCCTGGGAAACTGATTCAATCTGCTGTTAAAAATGATCAGAGCTGGCAGCGTGGCTCAGAGACTTCCTTGCACCCACAATTGCTCTTGGCCATTGGAGTGAGTGGTGGGATGTAAGTGCTGGTCGTAGTCTGGATAATCCACCTCTCTGAAAAGGTCCAGTCCACTTGTGAAATTGGTATCTCCTCTGCTGTCTGCAGCAGAGCCTTATTCCAAGGATAATTTGTGGTAAGGGAAAGATGGGGAATAAAACCTTAAGTTCCAGTCCCCAAAGCCCTCATAAAATGCTGAACATCGCAGTGTGCTTGCCTTTATTTGTTGTGTGCCAATGATCATCTGAATCAAGGGGACATTCGCTGCCTAGAAATCGTGTCCACTGTGATTCTTCCCCTGGCAGAGAGCACTCAGAAATGCAGAATGCGTTAGGATGGCAAAGAAACACCCCAAAAAAGGGGCTGTTTTAAGGCATGCAAGTAGAAAATGTGTGTTTCTTCTATTAGCCATCTCACCCTGGGTGTCAAAGGGCCACCCCAGACCTACTCAGATGTTGCACATGGCAAATAGGAAATGAGGGAGATGTTGTATGGGCTCCCACGTTCATGTAACTGGCCCCTGAGACTGACCTGGCCTCCTATTAAAGTCTGGGGAGTTTATTTGAAGCTGAAAGGCTGATTTTGCTGTTGAGGAACTGCTGTCAAAAGCAGCAGCCATGAAGGTAGGCAGAGCTTTGCATTACCAGCCTCTTTCCCTCTACATAAGCAGTTTAACTCTTAGGTGTCAGTTATTTCTCCCACTTCAATTCTTCTGCAGGTGAGATCCTGCTCCTGGACTAGCAGTTTTCTCCTTTGACTTGTTTTATCAGAACTGGACTGTTAATTAGAGACAGAGTTTGGCTTTCTTTACTGTGAAATATAATTCTGTTATCACTGCAACCACATTCTACCCTAGGTGATTTCCACTTTGGCTTTAATTTTTTTTTTCCTTTTTTTTTTTTTTTAATCCCATGAAATAAAGAGTATTTCTTACTTGGGTAAGCTGGATAGCCCTTTGGTCTAAATGGAGTTCTTTCATTTGGAGATTCCTGATATGCTAAACCTCTGTGAAAGTTTGATAAAAGGTAACTTTGAGGCTTTTAATTAATTATGTACAAAAAGTTGACAGTACTCTCCTGGGAGGTGTTCCTAATAATCCATGCATGTAATATAGTGGGAACATTGTTTATAAATATAAATGAATTGGAAGGTTTGTAACCTCGGAACAAAAGAAGATGAGAAATCAAATCATGGCTGGCAACCTCACAATTAAATGTTCTAAGATTAAATGACCTACTTGAAAGCTACTATTTTATCTTTGTTTTCCAGTAAGTAGAGGGGAAAAAATAATCCTTGTAACAGCTGCTTTATCTCTTACTGAGAGTGAAGCGAGGAAATGTTGGTTTTAATATTTCATATCTCCCACAAATGAAAAGACAAGCTCTTACAGTTGAGCCTAGCTGGAAAATGCACAGCTCCTATCAGGCTGAAGGAGATGAGAGAGAAGAGGAAAGAAAAGGAGGTGTCAGGAGCTGAGTAACGGCGAAAGGAAATTGAAAACCAGGAGTAAGCTGAGGAAAAGGGGTCACAAGGAAAAGAAAGGCTGTCTCCAGGGAAAGGGTTAAGGATATTAACAAAGCAAAATGAATTCAATGCAATAAAGGATTGAATTCACTTTTGTCATCACAGCATTTGGTGGATTAAGAATCCTATTACCAGCAAAGATTACCCCTCCCCACCCCCCCATTATTGTCATCAGTATTGCACCCGTCTTCCTTATGCTGAGCAGTAGCAGAGCAGCTGCTTTTTTTGGGAAAGTGCAACTTGTCAACAGTATGGGATCAGGTCACTTCTAGCCACTCGTTTGCAGCCTCTGCTCCAGCTCTAATCTGCTAGCATCATTAAAAGAAACATCTGCAAGCTGAACATCACACTTCTGTCCTCATTAAGCTTAAAAAGCAGCACTTTGAGATTTTTGAAAAAAATCTTTTTAGTTCCTTCCCCTCACTGTCTGACTATTTCAATGAGAGGCTCAAATTTTTCATAAGGTTACTGGAGCAATAAAGGGCTATGTGTGGCACAAAATGCCTCAAGAACATTACGGGGAAAAAATCTGACTGAGCAAACCACACTTTTCTCCCTACTGCCCTTTGTTGTACAGAAGTAATCATTTACTGCTCTGCACCAGCGGCAACTGTTTGCTAGGCTGCTCTCAGCCAGCTCAGCCCAGCTGGCTGAACTGCCACTCCTCCAAGACACAGGTTGGTCCCTCTAAACCTAGCAGCTTGCTTGGAAAGACCTTTATGCAACTTTTTGTTGCACCTTTTTAAAAAAGGTGTTCATTTTCAAAATCAGCAAGCTCCCTTTAGCCCTTTCAAGTCATCGTGGCAGCACTTAAAGCTTGAGCGTTTTGGGGTTACTTAAAAATGTTAATTTCAATGTGAGAATCTAGAAAACCCTTGTAATTTTTTAAACATGGAGAATAAGATGTGATGCCTCCTCCTGTCTTCAATGATCTCAAAAATCCTGCAGCCAGTGAGATTTCCAGAAGCCATGCTGCTGCCACTGACTGGTGGACCACCAGAGCTGGGAAGATGCTGTCCTGCTTTGCAACAGCAGCAGATAAAGAGTGAAAAATGACTAGTAGCTAACACTTGCTTTCAGTATGCCATGTGGAAAAGCTCATTTAATAAATACATGGGGTTTGGGTTGATTTGGGATGTAAAGCTCTGTTTGGGATCTCTCTCCTCATTTCCATATAAGTCACAATGAGATACCAAGCACCAGAAAGACAGGGTGGATACCCAGTTAATCTCCAACCCATCATGATTACTTTTGCTGCGGTGCCTGTTTCTCCCAAGAGATTTTGAACAGGACTGATGTTTGAAGGATGTGGAGAAAAATCTAGGCACAATGGACCTCAGAGCTCTTTATGAAAGAGCTGATTTCTGTTGATTTATTGGATTTATTTTTGGTTTAGAATGCAGACATTTGATGGAAAGCGCCTTGTTTTGAGATTTTGGCATTGAAAATCCAGAATTAAAATGTGTGGGGGCTGTTTCATGATTGTATTTTTAAACCCTCACACAGGAAAACTGAGAGGCAAATTTGCACTTCAAACTATAGCTGGAACCAAACCACCCACATACCAAGATAATAAGACATCAAAAGGGCTCTGCAATATGCTGGCACATGTATATATGTTTTAAAAGTGCTCAGAATGAAGAGATGGGGAATACACAACCAAGGCTCTTTTCTTACTGGAGTATCAGTTACAATAAGCAAAGCACATGATTTTGGAGGGCTTTACCCCAAGCTCAGCTGAAGTGATGTGTTATAAATTAACATTTTCGTAGCATTCGGTTTGCCAAAATAGAAACCTATCTTCTGCGGGACAGAGAATATTGCAAGGTGCAAACACTAACCAGCCTCATTCAGAATGTTTATGCTGAAAATTGTTGGCTGAACCTCTGGGGGATACATATTAAAGTGAAAGCTCTGAAAATGCCCAATGAACACATCAGTACCATAATACTTGGAATGTCAAGGCTCAGCTCTCTTGTGTGGGACACAACAGAAGTTTCTCATTGACTTCTCCCTCAGTAATTCATAGATTAATAGAGAGGAGTGGGTTGAAAGGGACCTTAAATGCCAGTTAGTTCCACCCCCCCTGCCAGATTGCTCAAGGTCTCATCCAGCCTGGCCTGGGACACCTCCAGGGCAGGGACATCCACAATCTCCCTGGGCAACCTGTTCAGTGCCTCACCACCCTCACTGGGAAGAATTTATTTCTAATCTCCAATCTATATCTGACCTCCTCAAGCTTCAATCCATTCCCTCTCATCCTATCACTACAAGCTCTTGTAAAAAGTCCCTTTCCACCTTTCCTGTAGACCTCCATCAGGTACTGGAAGGACTCCTTGGAACCTTCTCTTCTCCAGGCTGAACAATACCAGCTCTCCCAGCCTGTGTCCACAGGAGAGGTGCTCCAGTCCTGTGATCATCTTCGTGGTCACCTCTGGACTGGCTCCAGCTGTTCCATGTCCCTTCGTTTTGGGGGCACCAGAACTGGACATAGCACTCCAGGTGGGGTCTCATCCTGTACAGTCCTGTACGGTGAGCTGTGCCCCACGCCTGAGATCTCATTTTGAGGTGCATCTGTTATCAGACACAAAACTGGAAATGCCAGTCCTCGTTTGATGGACTTTTCTTTGGTAGAGGGAAAAAAGGTACTGAGTGCACTCTCAGCAAGTTTGCTGATGACACCAAGCTGTGTGGTGCAGCAGACAGGCTGGAGGGCAGGGATGCCATCCAGAGGGACCTGGACAGGCTGGAGAGCTGGGTACAAGCCAACCTCATGAGGTTCAACAAGG
>VWYK01083104.1:3963-16040 GCA_013399775.1 Semnornis frantzii | reverse complement strand
TAAAGTCCCAGGCTTCAGACAAGGGGGAAACTCACTCCCAGAACTCGTGTTCCCTCTGTTTATATCCATCCTCATTCGAACTAGACAAGAACTAATTCTGCCCAGGGATTTAACTTCTCATCTCAGTCTCTGCTCAGTGAGGCACTTTCTGCAGTTCAGGGCAGGTTTGCACAGCCAGGGGCTGCTGCTAGCAGTCAGAACATAATGGGGAGAGTTCCTGCCAAGGGCTGGGCTGCAGGCCAAGGGCACCACCACATCATATGTCCCACGGTGGGGTGCAGGAAGTCAGAGGTGGCACCTGTGCAGAGCAGCAGACAGGACAGGTGACCCTACACTAACCAGCAAGGGACTCCATCCCTTGAAGATCAACTAGAGAGATCACACAGGCCGAGCCTCTTCTTCGATGACTGGTGGCCAAAGAGGACTCTGTCAATTCTGCTTTCAATCACAATCTATGAGTTCCTAAATGAAATTATAGGATCCAGCTCCTGAAGCCAGTTCTCATTTGCTGCTGAGTCCAGTCTGGAACTTGGACATTTGCCTGCCCACAGCACCAGTGGTGTCATTGATGATACTGCTGTCAGGGTTTGGGTTCTGTGCTGCTTTGTGTTTGTTTCATTGGATTGCTCTTTCCACCCCAGATGGTTTAGTTTCTTTCCTGCTCCATCAGTCTCTCTCCCTTCTTTCTTTTCTCTTTCCTTTGGGAAGGTAGAGGGGGTTCATGGAGAGCCTTTGTCACCCATCTAGTGGCCAGCTCAGCCCTGACCCTCGAAAGTACAAAATGAAGGGAATAGGCAGAAGAGTTCATTTGAAGGTTTTAGGGGGTTTAGTATCCTGCTGCTGTTACCAGACCATTTACTTCTCATGTAAACATGAAGACTGGTGGAAAATGGAAAGAAACATTTGCAAGAACTACAGATCCAGAACTTAAAGTGTTACCTTGTTTAGGTTCATGTTACCCTTCTCCATCACGGAAGGAAAGGCTGTGAACAAACTAAATGTCAGGTAAAGGGAGAAACATGAGTGAATGAGTATTTGCATATGTACAGCAGAGGAAATCTTGTGCAATTTTCTTATGGCATTTCATTGCTCTTGAGATGAGTTTTAAATAACAGGAAGAAATTCCAACTTGGGCTTTCCGTAAGTGACGATTTAGAGCTTTCTGCCTCAAGTCAATCCCTGTGATCGATAGATGAATATCTATCAATATCTGAGCAGACACATCTATTGTAGGTGATTCATCAGGTTTTAGCCATTTGCTATCAATTGCCCTGTCCCCCCCATTCATCTCCCCCTGCAGTTTTTTTCTCACTTAACAAGCTGATTCATTAGCTGTTTGCAAATGTTCTGGAGATTTTTTTTTTTGCTAAATACTTAGGAGACTGTAACAGATTAATGTATTTTGGTGTCATTTCATTAGAACCTTGGGAAATGAGATGCCTAGATGCTATTTCAGAAAATGAAAAATGGGTCTTTGGAAAGATTCAAGTTTCAAATGTTGGTCTTTCATCCAAAGCTGCTCTTTGTCTAGTTTGCATTCTGGGTTGNTTCATCACCTTTCTGAGCAGCCTGTCCCAGTGCTCCACCACCTTCAATGTAAAGAAGTTTCTCCTCATGTTCAGATGAAACTTTCTATGTTCAGCTTTCTTCAAGATCTCCATATTTTCTTTCTGCACACAGTTAGAACTGGTTAGCTTAAGGATAACTTTCATAAACAACATTTATGAGCAGACCAAGGGAGGTGATTCTTCCCCTTTGCTCTAGTGAGACCCCACCTCGAATACTGTGTCCAGTTCTGGTGTCCCCAGACATAGAGCTGTTGAAGCAAGTCCAGAGGAGATAACACAAAGATAGTCCAAGGGTTGGAGCACCTTTGCTATGAGGATAGGCTGAGGGAGCTGGAGTTGTTCAGCCTCGAAAAGAGCAGACACTGGCAGGACCTTAGAGCTGCGTCCCAATACCTACAGGAACCACAGAATCATAGAATTAACCAGATTGGATAAAAACCCTAGGATCATCGAGTCCAACCTATCACCCAACCCTTCTAATTAACTAAACCATGGCACCAAGTGCCTCATCCAGCCTCCTTTTAAACACCTCCGAGGATGGCGTCTCCACTCCTCCCCAGGCAAACCATTCCAATGCTGATCACTCTTTCTGTGAAGAACTTCTTTCTAATGTCCAGCCTAAACCTACCCTGGTGCATTTTGAGACTGTGTCCCCCTGTTCTGTTGCTGGTTGCCTGGGAGAAGAAAGCAATCCCCACCTGGCTACAACCTCCTTTCAGGTAGCTGTAGAGAGCAATAATGTCTCCCTTGAGCCTCCTCTTCTCCAGGCTGAACACACCCAGCTCCTTCAGCTGCCCCTTAAAGGGCTATGCTCCAGGCCCCTCGGCAGCATTGGTGCCTTTCTCTGGACATGTTCAAGCACCTCAAAGTCTTTCTTAAATTGAGGGACCCAGAACTGGACACAGTATTCAAGATGTGGCCTAACCAGTGCTGAGTACAGGAGCAGAATGACTTCCCTGGTTGTGCTGGCCACACTATTCCTGGTACAGGCCAGGATGCCATTGGCCTTCTTGGCCACCTGTGCACACTCCTGGCTCATGTTCAGAAGGCTTGAAAGGGACTTTTCATAAGGGTCTCTAGAAACAGGACAAGGGGGAATGTTTTTAAGCTGAGTGAGAATAGGTTTAGACAGAATCTCAGGAAGAAGTTCTTCAGTAAGAGGGTGGTGAAACTCTGGAATAGGTTATCCAGGGAGGTTGTGGATGCCCCCTCCCTGGAGAAGTTCAAGGTCAGGCTGGATGAGGCCTTGAGCAACCAAGTCCAGTTGAGAGGTGTCCCTGCCTGTAGTGGGGAGATGGGAGTAAAGGATCTCCAAGGTCCCTTCCAACCTAAGCCATTCGGATTCTATGATACTTCTTACTCTTGTGTGATGAACTGGCTTCTTGTTTTCATTAGTGCTGATTACCCAGCCATTTCCAGCTGTTAATTAACTAGTGCAAGCAAATAATTTCTGTAGCATGATTTGAAGGCGTTGATCAGTGTAATTTTGAACTCCAAAGTCATACACAGTTCTGCAGCAACCCTACAGATGAACACTGGAGTAATTGGCTCCCTCCAAGAGAATCCCTTTAATCACACAAATCAATAACATGACAAGTCCCTGTCACCAAGAACAGAGCACAGTCGGCTGAGTTGGCTTCTTGCATGACTGAGACAAGGAAATAAATACTAAAAAGATTCTCCTGAAACATATTTCTAGAAGACACACCCCAGGAGGTGTTTGCCTAGCATAGGTCCCAGGTGCCTTTATCTTCAGGAAGAGGAGTCTCAGAGGCTGCCTGGGCTGCTTGTACTGATTGTGTAGGGATTCTTTACTGAAGGGCAGTCTCCTGAACAGCTCTGAGCAGAGATGCTCTGTAGGGTGGGGAACTCAGGTTACTGAACTGAAAACAGAAAGATGGGGTCCGATGGGATCTTCTCTGTCAGCCTGGGGAAAGAAGTACAGAAAAGAAATATCTGAAAGCTGCTGTGAGTCCCTGGGCACACAGGGTGAAAATAAATGCCCATGCTGGCAGGTAGGTTTGGAGCTGAGTGAGTAGACATGCAAGTTCAGCTCTGGGAAAAACGTTTCTCTTTCTTTCACAGTGCTTCTCCCAAACTGAAACTCTTCTCGTGCACATCATCCAAGACAGGGGAAAAAAAACCCCAAACGACAAACCTGGGGAGCAGCCCTTTTTGTTTTTTTTGTCATCCTTCCCACCATGAGAGGTCAGAGCTTCAGGCAGGATTGTACGTGTGGGTGACGTGGGCTTCTCCGTGCCTCTATATTACACCCTAGAGCTGTGTCCTTATGAAGCACTTGACCCTTTTCTGGAGTTTCACAACCCACAAAGGAGAATACTATGTTTATTTCCAGAGTATGTAAATTTGATATTCAGCTAGAGTCCAGACTATCCTCATTTTTTAGACGATGGCACAGTGATAAAACCTGATGACACTGGTAGAAATAAAGCAAAGCAGCATGAAACTCTTCTGAATATCCTCTTCTTCTGAGTCTTGCTAATGAGCATCTTAGTCACCATGACATTATTTTGCCAGTAAAAAAGTAAGTTAAGGTCATTCTGCATCCTTTCCAGCTGTGCCTGGTATGAAGGCCGGAAGTCTGTGCTCTGCTCCTAGACTGTCCATCAGACAGTGTCTGAAGCAAGTGGGACAGTAAACTGTTCTGGGAAGGAGTCATTGATAAGAGCAGGTGTCAAGAGGATGTGGACGTTTGGTGGTGGTGCCCAGCGACAGGATAAAGAGTAATGGAAACTGGAACATAAGAAGCTGCACTTAGACATAGGATAAAATTCTTTGCTGTGAGGGTTCTGGAGCACTGGAGCTGCCCAGAGAGGTCATAGAGTCTCCTCTGGAGAAAATCCAAGCCCATCTGTATATGATCCTTGGGCAATCTGCTGTGAGTGACCCTGGTTTTTCAGGGGAAGGGGACTGGATAAGATGATCTCCAGAGGCCACTTGCAAGCCCCACCATGCTGAGATTCTGTGATTCAGTGATTCAGTTTTCAAAGGATGGTTCTTGTGACTTGAGAAGTTTGTTACTACTTCTGATAATGGAGTCCCTAAGCTGTAGCTTCTTTTCTTTCAAAGCTAGCAGTGGAAGAACAGGTCCCTAGAATCTTTGTGGGAGAGATACTGCTGCTGTATGTGGGCCAGAATGAACTGTTTCATTGTTCTCTCTACAGGAGCCTTCAGAAAAACACTCCATTTGCTGCAGTCATGCTGGACGCAGCCATACCAGAAATGCAAACTGCAGGCTGTTGGGGAGATTCTTCACTGAACCTGGCAGTCACACTGGGAACCAGCTCTTGGCTGAAGGCAGATCATTTTAAAGTATTTTAAAGAAAGCTAGAGGATTATTCTAAATTTCTATAGCACAGACCAAGATAATTCCCTGAGCAGTCTCACCAAGGAAATTGCACTGGTTCTTGACACAGTGCTACCAGACGTGATAGAGCTTTTGTCTGTGCTGCCTTGTGCTAGAGAATTAAAGGAAGTATAATGGATTCAGAGTGTCAGGGTTGTAATGGGTACGCAGGATGTGAAAGGAACAAATCCACAGAACATGTTGGGATAGTAAAACCTGCCTGCTTTATGTCTGTCTATAAAGCTGCTGTGGTCCAGCTGGCCACCACAGTGACAAAACTCATTCTGTGTGATCATGAGCAAGTTCTCCCTGTGCGCTGAGCAAATCCCTCTAAGCCTCCGCTTGACAGATATAGTTGTATTTATCTACCTAAAAGATAGGTCTTTGAGGTCTTTCTATGAAACTTCTTGTTGTAGAAAGCAAAAATATTATTATGCAATTCAAGCATGAAACCTAACCTTCAGCTCCCGGGGTGCTACTAGCTGAGAGAACTTTACTTGATGAACGGCATCGAGGTGGACACAACAGAGGACACAAGCTAACAGCTTTGTGGTTTGAGGAGGAATTACGCTAGTAAAGTGCCAGGTGGTTTAAGGTGGAAGCTGGAGCTGCTCTCCACCTTTCAGGTAAGCTGGCCTGTATACTATTGTGTGTTTCCAGTAACGATTCTTCACAGCTTTGGCAAATGCAAACAGGGCATCCCTAGTTTTATGTGAAACATAATCCACATGATTGGGCTCAATAATGGGAAACAAATGACTTGATGAATATCATGGCGGAATAAGTATCAGTGAAACTGTATACTGCTGATAGCTGTTTACACACTGGATGTGCAGTCAACAATCTGGTTCTGCACAAGAGACATGAACAGAGCTGCACCTCTTCTCTTATACTGTCATGCCAAGAGCCAGGGTTGGATAGTATGAGTGCTTTAGGGTGAATATTGTTTAAAATATCAATAATAAAAATCAGTAGCAACTGCAGATGTCAGAGACTAAATGGCGATGCAAAATGAAATTTGATTTTCCAATTAGAGACTGCTTGCTGCTTTCTTTGGGTAGCACCACTGTGTGTGTTCTTGTATGGCCTGCTCAAGTGTGATGTAGTCAGGAGTGCTGTTGTATGTGTCGCTAGATGCAGAGCCCCATCAGGGAGCACCACTGAGCTTGAGCATCCAGGCCCTCCAAGTGCAGTTTCCATGCAGTAGCAGTGTCTCCTCTCACTGAGGCATGTGTCTTCAAGTTGGATTGCAGAAAGAATGTGGATAAGGGGCATCTGAAGTGGATATATGCAAATGAAGATCAGCTGATGGATAAATCTGCATGTGGGTCAGCAAAGGTCACCTGGTCATTCCTCCTGCAGACCTGTATCATTCAGGCTGTTTCTGTCCATGTTAGGATCATCTTTACCTAGATCTGAATACACCAAATTTGCAATTCACTTTTGTGAGTTGAAAATAAAATTGAGAAGAATACAGATTTTAGCAGACTTTCAATGTTTTGTTCTTTCTCTTTTGTCCCAGGACTGCAATTCCATTCTGGCACAAGCAAGAGGTGTTGAACTGCAACTAAGAGAACAAACAACAGGTATGTGAACTTGCAGTATTTCCAGTACTCTGTGTCCCCTCTTCCCCCAAGCTTTATTCCTTTCTAAGAGAATTTTAAACCTCAGTTATTAGTTTCATGCTAAAGTGTTTTGGATATGGATAATTATTATGGTTATTCTGCTATTCTTATACCAGTTGACTCCCCATGGGTTAGGAGCAGTTACAAGCAGCACACTACTTTCTTGCCCCTTCCTCAGGAAGGTGGTTATCTCAAGCCCATTTTAGGAGTACTCTGCCACTTGCTGATTCAAAACACTATGACGATGTTTTACAGACCTCTTCAATTTTTTTGATAAATAGCATTTATTGCGGTAGCATTTATTAGAGCAGCTGAGAAGATTTTCTTTGTGCTCCAGCCTTGCCAGGCTGCAGGGACATAGGTGGGAAATGACTCCCTTCATTCCCAGAAGTTGGTGGACAACTTCTGCAAAACACCATCCTGGTTTCCAGCAAAAGACTCAATCTTCAAAGCCTTTTCATGAAGTCTCCCAAGCTGACAGCACTGCAATATAAAAGATTTCAAAACTCACTCCAGGTTATTTGCCCTCCCAGGTGGTAGGCAGTGATTTGTATGCATATGCAGAAGGTCAGTGCTCTGTAGATTTAATGAAATCCTCTTATTTCACTCAGTCCCCAGTGAAATGAATCAGCTTTTTTACTTGTCAGCTGGAGGTGAGATGACCTACATTTAAAGGGGACTAAGTACTGCAAAATTTACCCCAGCTAGGATCATTCCCCAGAAGAGCTAAGGAATTATTTGTTTCAGAAATGTGTTCTTGGTAAATGGTAATCTTATTGCTAGAAAACCTGTTTATCCAGGTAGGCTTTCTCAGAGAGGTCTAATGTGTGTACATGACTCAGCCATAATATCCTCAGAATTCCCCATCAAAATAGCTCTATGTTTCAGAAGACTAAATTAGGAACTACAGGAGAGTGTAATAAAAGTAAACTATGGTAGAGTGTCATAAAACTAGCCTTCATTTGCATGTGCTAATTAATTTCTACTTACTCCCATCAACATTTGGGAGTAGTGGCCTTATTAGCAGGAATGAATTTGCTTATAGTCAGAAACTAAACACTGAGCAAACTCAGTGAAGGTCATCCTTTTTCCTTTCAATTATCAAGGTTAATTATAAAATTAATTAGGTCAATTTGTAACTTTGATTAGGAGAATTTACCTTCTTTTGGCTTTGGCACAGCAAGAGATTTTGCAGTGAGACATTTTGCCTTCTGTACTACGCTCAGTAGTTTTGTGACATCCTTCTTGAAAACATTTCCAGGTCGGTTCTGCTCGGATTATGTCAAATTATTGAATTCAAAGTCAAGACTTGCATTTGGTTTATCTACTCATTATCCTGTTTCTGGTCTAATTCAATAATGAAATCTGGTTTTAGAAAATAATTTAGCAGTTTAACAGGGAAGAGATTAAAAATTAATTGGGTTGTGTTCTTTTCATGTCCTGTCAGTTATAGTTACAACCAGAACCTAGACAGCAGTCACTGGTAGAATATTCCCTTTACTTCTGCTTACCTTCAACAGCCTTTTTTTTTTTTTCTTTTCCCCTCCATAATTAATTCTAAATCCTGGTCTTTACCTTTTATAAACAAAATGAGGANNNNCTTTTATAAACAAAATGAGGAATAGCTAAGGACTTTTATTTTGCTCAGATTTCCAGCTGCTGTCTGGCACAGACGAAAAGTGTTGCTATGGCTTAATCCCAACTGACGTTAAGGCTCCAGCATCTCAGCCATGTGCAGGCAAAGCACAGGCGTTCTCCTCGCGAACTTGTGGTCTACATCAACAGGCATTAATTGGCAAATAGAAAAGGGTTGGGCCAACAAATAATTGCCCCATTTACTGGGGGGTAAGAGGAATTTTAATTGATTTGCCCTCCGTGACAAATCTGCTCCTGGATCAAGAATTCAATCCTTGGCTGAAATTCACTGCCTTAATGAGAAGGACATCTTATTTGAGCTGTAATTTGACCTTTTCCTGATTAAACGGATGGAGGAAGCATTAGCAGTTAACTTCTGCGACCTTCTGCCTCTCAGCAATTAACAGAGGGACTAATTTTGCAAGGTAAGGAAGGTTTTCTGGGTGGCAGCAAACATTTCTCTTACCTTTCATGGCCAAGGAGTTTGAGGTCTTCATGATGCTAAAAAACCCAGTTGTGACGTATTGTCTGCTTAAATATGAGAAATGAAAGTGCCAGGTCAGCTAGGCCAGGAATAGTACTGGTTTGCATGCAGATCCTAAGATATACTTAAGCAGTTGGACTCCACTTTATCTTTGTAGGGATGTAAAGACATCCTGAAGAGACATCTTCTGAAGAAATTCCTAGTGGCTCTCCATTTTCTCTGATGATTGCCCTTGATTTGTCTGCTCACACTTTGCTTCCTTCCATTATTATCTCAGACACACCCTTCCTTCTCCATATTTTCAAAACATTTTCAATAGTGTCTAACAGCTGCACATCAATAGGACAGGTACTAACCTAAACTCTATCTTCAGGGCTTTACTGCAGTCACTCATCAACCTGATGTGTGCCGCTTTGCAGTTCTGTGCCTACAAGTCACCTCTCAGCTGGACCTTTTATGAGCATGATTAATAGGCTCCTAAATCAAAAGGTAGTTCAGACATGAAAAATGGGCTTTGTCCTCCCAGCAGGACTGGGAGATCCTAACCCTCAAAAACCTGACTCATCATCTACAAAGGCCTTGTCAAGCAGTACCTTGGTGAACATCTTCTCTTGTTTGATCTGTCACATCCATTCTAGGAGCTCAATGGTTTTTTTTCATTTCAGCCTGACTGGCAGGCAGCTAGTATGCTCATCAACCTCAATGAACTCAGAGCTGCTACATGAAGATCCACTTGACAGCAACTATGAACCCTTTCGGTGTAACTAACATCACTAAAATATTTAATACTCTCCCTTAAGCAGGAGAAGCAGTCTGGAAGCATCAACATTTCTTCTGGGCTATTTGCTGAACAGAAGAGAGATTCAACTGAATGGAGCTAGTTTCCTTATCTTAAGGCTAGCAGAGATAGAGACCTCCAGTTATAAATACCACAATTGGTGGTGTTTACATGTAAAAATATGAAGCTTATATATTAAAAAATTAACCAAAATTAGGAAAAAATTAAATAGAACTCTGAAATTTTACTTTTCGTCCTTTCTCATCAGCTTTTGGTGTATGCAAAGACTTGTTTTATTTAAGAGATCATAAAAGTCATCTCCCCCACTCAAACTATCATATCCTAGCTAGTCCTTAGCTATTGAAGAGTCTGGTTTTCCTCTATCTGCATGCTTCTTCTCATTATTTGCAGCTTTCATGTCATCACTGTGTTTGCATTCCTGTACCTTCCTATGGTTTCTCAAATGTCATTATCTTCAACCCAGGAAAATCCAATGGCTTCTTTTTGTCTACTAGGAACTATATCCACTATTCCCTTTCAGTATTACAAGCAGGAATGTAATAAAATTCAAATATTTTTCACTTCATTTGAGATGAAGAACAAATAAATACCTCCACAAGTGTGCCTTTGAATTTCATTGCCTACGGGTATGGGGAGCAATGACAGAAGGAGCAAGTTGTTTGCTTTTGTGAGCAATCATCAAGGATGTCATGGTCAGTAAAATGCAGAAAGCTGACAGATCTTGGCTGGAAATTTTTTGGGTGGAGTACCTCAGACACATCTTTATCCTGCAGCAACAGCCTGTATTATCTGTGCTAAAGCTCAAGCAGCCTGCAGATGTCCCTTGAGGAATTCAAGCTGAGGAGGCTACACACCACTTCAGTCCTAATTGTTCTGCTGACCTATTTCCTTTTGGAGATTAGGGTCGGCTGACACACCATGGAATCACAGGACTCTCTCTGTGCAGTACATGGTGCAGAAAAGCAGCTTAAATTTGTCTTTTAACAAGTGAAACTTGTTTAACATGTACACTCCTGACTTGTCAGCTCCCTGCTGCTGTGGTTTAGCTTCTGTGACTTGCCTTGTCCTCAGATGAGTTCTGAAGGTCAGTTGTCTACACACCAAGGAAGTGTTTTAAGTGTTTCTTAGCAGAATGGGAGCCCTTCTCCTAAATCACTGTGGAATCCTTAAAGATACAGATGGAGATCAGCAAATAATTTCAGTCATGAATTCATCCTCACACTGATTATTTAGCAAGAGCTTTGAGGCTTGGAAATACTCTTGCCAGGATAGTCACTTCTTGCCATGTTCAAATTGCTTCTGAATGGAGTAAGTAAAGCACTTCTGACAGAGTTCAAAAAAAAACCAGCAAAGATGAATGTTTGCTGTGATTGAGAGAGTTACACTGGGTACATCCCATTGCCCCCATCTATAGATCTACAAAGTCATGGAACCATAGAATGGATTGAGTTGGAAGAGACCCTTAAAGGTCATCCTGTCCAACCCCCCTACAGTCAACAGTAACATCCTCAACTACATCACGTTGCTCAGAGCCCCATCAAACCTGACCTTGAATGTTTCCAGGGATGGGGCCATCACCATCTCCCAAGGCAACCTCTTTCAGGGTTTTATCACTCATAGCTTCCTAATGTCCAGTCTAAATCTCCCTTGTTCCAGTTTCAAACTATTGCACCTCGTCCTGTCACTGCAAGCCCTTCTAAACAGTCCCTCCCCAGCTTTCTTATAGCACCCTTCAGGTACCAGAAGGCTGCTCTAAGGTTTTGATGAAGCCTTCTCTTCTTCATTCTGGACAAATTCAGCTCTCTCAGCCTGTCCCCTTAGGGCAGGTGTTCCAGCCCTCTGATCATCTTCATGGCCTCTTCTGGGCCCGCTTTAGCAGGTCCATTCACAATCACAGTAATATCGTTACTGATCAGATAAGAAGAGAAGGGTTCAGGTAGACCTTATAGTGGCCTCCCAGGACCTGAACAGGGCCAGCACCTTGAAGCTGGGGTGGAGGAAATTCTTTGCTGTGAGAGTGATGGAACACTGAAACAGGTTGCTCAGGGAGGGAGTTGAGGCTCCGTCTCTGGAGATATTCAAGGCCAGGCTCAACAAGGCTCTGAGCATCTTGATCTAGTGGAAGACATCCCTGCTGACTGCAGCAGGCTTGGACTAGATGACCTTTGGAGATCTCTTCCAACACAAACCATTCTATGATTCTATGCTGATACATGTATTGACAAGAGAAGCAAAGTCTCCAGAATTCCATTCACAGTGGCCCAAACTGGAGCAGATTGGGGTTTGACTGGAAGCGAGGCTGAAGCAGGTAGCTTTGTGTAGCCACAGCTGGGCACTGCCATATGCTTCTGTGGCTCTTCTCACTCTGCAGATGTGACCAAATTAACATGTGTGGGAGGGTGGTGTGGCCCATAGTGCTTTGGCCAGCTGTGTGGATGACCACAGGAAGTATATAAAACTTCTAATAATTAGCAGCTTGTATTTTTTCCTTGCAATTGGGCCCTATGTTTATAGTTTTTGAACTTGCCGTGCCCACAGAGAGGTGTATTTGAAGGTAAAGCCACCAAGAGTTACAACTCTACAGCTAGAGTACTTTTTT
>VWYK01083100.1:1238-28226 GCA_013399775.1 Semnornis frantzii | reverse complement strand
CCACCCAAGCTTTTAACACTCAAAAAGACTTTCAAATCTTTCTGAGAGAGATTTACAGCTGTGAAAGGATGTTGGAATTACACTGCTGCAAAAGGAATAGAATTCGCCTCTGCTTCCTCCCCCCAAAACACCCAAGTGGCTTCTGCGTTTTGAGAAATTTAAATACGTTATTTTGGGAACTGATTGACAGAATCAAAGGATTTCCTGGCTTGACATCCTCATACAGTCTGTCCTTCCAAATTTCTAGTGCTACTCTTATACCGGCTGCCTTTGCTGTAAGAACCAGTTTCCACATCCCATCTCTCTATGCTCCCTGTAACAAACAAAACCATCACCCAGGCAGGGTCTGTGGATGGTGCAATTAGCACATAAAAGCCCTTTTCTTGCTGATGGAGGTAGCTGCTGCAGGCCGTGCACAGTTCTCATCCTTGTACATTCTTGTTACCAATAACAGTCCAGTCTGAGTGCCTCCTTACTAGCCTGTGACAATATTATTGCTTGCTCTAACCCTGGACTGTCCAGATAAGAGTTACAGATCCAATACATTGTGCTGCACAATCTAAATTCACATCTAAAATTTGAATTATATTATCGTGCTGATACATCGAAACAGAAACAGTCAGCAATGATATCTTCCAGAATTAGTCCAGTCACACCAGATTTTCCTTGGAGCAAATTCAACCCTGTGTTCAAACCTTCAAGAGAAGCTAGTTTTGTCAAAGACTCCTTGAATAATAGTGAATACACAAACAAGATTCCTTGAATTCTCTAATCTAAGGATCTTGGTTCAGTTCTAATATACACAAAGACAGGATTGTTCTCCTGTCAAAAGCAGGTGCTTTTTCACTCCTATTATATTTGAACTATTCCAGAATCTTTGTGGTTTTAGTGCCTCAGTATCACAATGATTCAATGCCTTGGAGAATGTATTTCAACAGTCTCTTCTCGTCAGTGATACTACAAAACCAGAAGAAAGTTTTCTATTTTACACTTCTTTTCACATATCAAGGCTTAAAGGCTGGGTCACCTTCTGGCATATGCAAGTCTCAAAGGTGCTCTGTGCTACTTATTTCTGTTGTACTCCATGTATCGGATGTCTTGCTTAACTTCTTCATAGAGTCTCAGCCTGTCTTACCACACTTATGCTCAAAAAGATCTTTTGGGGTGCCAAGATTGACTTTACTTTGAGGGCAACAGAGCACTGGTACGGGCTGCCCAGGGAGGCTGTGAAGTCTTCTCTGGAGACTTTCAAAACCTGCCTAGACATGTTCCCATGCAACCTGATATAGGAGAATCTGCTTTAGCAGGCAGTTTGGACTGGTAGATCTCCAGAGGACCCTTCCGACTGCTACCATTCTGTGATTCTGAATGTTCTTTGAAGCTTTTTACTGAAGGTATGAAAAATCAAGACAAGCTACTGCTAAGTGACCTCTTCCTTTCTCTTCTCTCTCTCTCTACTACAATGCATTCTAATGAACATTCTGGGGTAGATCAGTGTCAAAACCCTGAGTATGAGCCGAAGTGAAATACAGATATTTGCGATCTGAACGTTACAGCTGACTCTCATACTTAATATATCAAAATGGGATGTAGGACTATGTTCCCTAATTTTTGGAAGAACTCATACAAATTTATTTGCAAATTTTACAGCTAAGATCTTCCTCAATTATTTTATTCATTATGTTTCTTCTTTGCAATCAGTACCTATTTCATAAGTCAAATATATATAGGATGTCTCAATATGCTCAAGTGAAGATGACATGGTTATAACTCATGCAGCTTTTTTTTTTCACACCTCAGAATATAATGCTCCATCTCAATGCTCATCCACAGCTGTATCACATAAAAAAAAGTGTGAGAAAAAAAACCCAACAACTTAAAAGAAAATTCAGCTTCTGACTGCAGGTTGCTGCACTCTTTCTTAGAAAAGCTAGGAATCTGCTAAGCACAGTTGTGAGAAGTTAGTATTTTAACTCTTTCTCATTGAACACTGCCCTGCTGATTGTAATAGGTGATTCGAAGTGAAATGTGTAGGATAGGATGTGTGAAAAGAAGCGTCACAAGGTGAAACAATTGTGTCGCGGGCAGAGCGTGCTCCCAGGAGCCATGCTGCATCCCCTAATCTCAGTGCTTTTTAGACCAGAAGAAAGCGGTTGTAGATTTTGGTGCATGGCTGGCACTTTACTGAGGCTTGTTTGTGTCTTCAAGACATAGCTGCAGTTCTCTAGTGAACTCAAATGCGTCGAGAACGACAACCCTTGCAGCCTCCCTTCCCTGTGCAAAACAAACTTGCCCTTTCACCACCAGCCACTTCTGCCAAATGCTAAAGCCTGTTATTTTTTGTCTCTCCTCTCATCCCTGGAGCATGCTTTCCTCCTCAGCCAATACTCAGAGACAGGAACCCAACCTCTCCCATGTTTGTATCCCACCACAAGCAGCTCTGTAGAGGCAGCAGCTCTGCCCTGAGCAGGTGAGCAGAGAGAGGATTTGGTCTTCAGGCCCTCAGGCCTCTCACAGTTTCTGATTTCCAACAAGGTCCTAAATGTCTCTTCTTAATATTGTTACCTGGTCATTCCACTTAAGCTTCCTCATGCTGTATAGTTGTGGGACTAATCACAACAGATCAAATTCTGATTATTTTGTTCCAAGTAGAGGAACTCCTCAAGATTTTTTGGTAAAAGATTTCTAGTCTTATTTTTTTGCCAACAATGTTTCATTTTAAAAGATCATCTGTAGAAAGAAAGAACAAAAATCTGCCATTTAAGATACCTGCCAATTCTGATTCTTTAGAAGGGAAAGAATTAGCTACTGTTTGTATTCAACCTAGGCAGGACCAAAGCTGTATGTTCTTGCGGCAATTATGTTAACAAATGCCCTGCTCTCAGAACAGTGCTGGCCTTTGTAGATCATGTTTGTGAGCAAATAAAGTAGCAAACAGAAAGCATAGCAATGGTCACACTCTAGCAGGAACAGCCAGAAGGGAATCAATATTTGCTAAATAGATTGGGAGACAGCTGAAATTGTCCTTTTCCCAAACTTTTTTTTTGTGCTCTAGTGAAATAATGGAGGTAAAAAAAAACACTAGTAAAGCTGATCTATTTAAAAGAAATGAAAAGCTTTATGAAACTTCCAGTTCCTTGCTGTCTGTTACAATGTATTGTGGGACTGTGACAGCATTTAGGAGTTTAATGCCCCTGGAATAGAAAGTTGTCACAGGTTGATGGGCCCCTGCTGCTAGATAGTGTCCACATCATTAATCATGGACACTTAATCTCCTTCTCCTCACAGGCAAACCAGTAGTGACATTTGTTCACTGTACAATGGAGGACACCAAAAAGTATAATCTACCAGTGGTAAATTTACCATGAGATTGTGACAAGGATCATAGGAAAACGCAGGCTGCCTTGCAGCTCAGGAGCACATTCATCACCCAGTGATAAGGACTTTGGCTGACTGCTGGCCTTCTCCACACATCCCCACTCACAGGGACAGGAATCCACTACATAACTTATCATAAGGGAGACAATAACACCACTGTCATCCCTTCCAGCTCAGTTTTTTTGGCAATCATCCACAGAATTTTTTAAAAGCCAAATTCTTCTGGCAAATGCTATGTAAATTCTCCAAATGGGATGAATTATGCTGAAATCAGTTTCAGCAAATACAACATGGGTAAAAAAAAACCCAACACATTAAAATTACTCATTTCTGTGTCTTATTGGAATGGCAGCATATTTTATTTCTTGAGATCTTGAAATCAAGCTAGTTATGCGCAAGATATACCCAGAAAAATAAAACAACTAAATTTGAGTATTTCAGAAGAAATTTTCCACAGAAAATTTGGCTTATTCTAATCCCTTAAAGTTGTTCTAGTCAGTTGAAAAAGACTTTTGTTTCTAAATTCAAATTTAGAAACAAGTCAGTGCTTAGTGAAAAAAAACCCTGTACATGGGAATAATGGGAATAATGAAAGTCAAACACAATTAGTGGTGGTGTTTGTGGGTTTATCTGTGGAATTAAAAAAAAATAAAATTAAGGTTATACTTTCCTATAGATAGCTAGTAATTTACCTTGGACTCTTCCTATTACAGGAACCACGATTCCAAGATCTGGAGAAGTACTAATAAAATATCATGTTTATAGGTAGACAGCTCTTTTGACACATATAGCTCATATCAAAGGCCTGGTCAGTGTTTTCTTTAGTTTCATTGGAGCAGTTTTCTATCCAATAGGCAGGAACTGGTCATCTCAAATACCTAAGAATGTCACAACTACTATGTAATCTCAAAGGGAGTGATATTTTCTTCTTTATTGCTTTTACCCACTTGTATGATCTATTGTGTGTCCTATAAATTGAAAAAGAAAGCAAATCTTTATTGCTCTTAAAAACTGGAATAAGATCACCTTAGGTGACTGTTCGAACAAACGAGAAGAATACATTTGTTAGGATGAAGTACTCTGAAATTATCTTGCTTAGAATGTAGTCTTAGAAAAATTGAAAGTGGGATTCTGATACTTCTACATCTTAAAAATGGGTGTCATTGTGCTGAATTAATTTGACTATACTGAGACAAGGTCAGAACTGCATCTTGATGCTGTTTTGAGTGAGAAAAGGAGTGAAAAGTGTTTGTTCTTTCCATGTTTGTGATTTTTCAATGGTCAGTAACAATGAGACATCAGTGTGCTGCTATTATTCCTCACGACAGAAACTTATCTTGGCTTGGACTCCACATTTCAGATCTTCCTTTTGATATTTGCAGGTAGTTTCTCTAAAGATATGTATACCAAAGGTATGTTGAAGGGGAACAGCTGTTCTAGCTGAGATGCACAAGTCATGCAATTAATGTTTTTTTTCCTGGTTTTGCCTTCATGAAATCCACTTTGCTCAATCATAGTTTTAAAATGAAGTAAACTCAGTAATATCAGATCACAGAAATAAAATATCCCATTTATTTCTCTGCGTAAAGTGCTCAATTCTTTGCTGTATAAAAGCATGCAAATAGCAGACGAAAAAAAAGATAAAAAGAAGGGCTATGTTCTTAAATGATTCTAACATGATCAGCTATGATCGCTTGGATATGACATATATCTTAGGCTTTTCTGCCATCGATGATCTATATTATTGTCTTACAAAACAAGATGGAAGAAGAGTAAGCAGTTTGCTTTATATTGAAACCTGAAATATTAGAGCAGAAGATTACTGTCAACCTCTTACAAGTATTCGTATGTTTGGTTACAGTCTCATTGAGGTTAGTAGAAAGATGCTAGTCACCTTCATATTTTCCCAAGTTTTTCAATAGCTGTAAGGTTTCAGACATTAGAGCCTGCTGCAGGTGTTTATGACCTTCCTCCAACCAAACAGCCTAATGGAGACATTTGTTGCTTGCCACAGAATTAATCTGAAATATATGCTATGCATATATTAGTCTATTTTAATGACAGACATATTGTGAACCTCTGTCAATGGTTATGGGCCAAAATGGTAATGACATTATCGAGACAGAAAACCATTAGTTTATTTCAGGTTTAGTAATTTTTCCCATATTTAAGACTGTCTGTATTCATCTTGCAAACCCATGAATGAAACCTAGAATTAGTGCACATCAATAATTTGATGTAACCACATACAGTATGTGAAAGCAAAGCCCAGGAAGAAAGAATATCATGACATGAATACGTCTGTCTTTCTTACTTCAAGTGTCATGTTTTCCACTGGATTGATAGAATGTAATATTTGTAGTGCAATGCTCTGGTAGATATGTACTTCTATATAGTTCCATCCATTTTCTTAACCACAAAGAATGCACCAAATGAGGGAGCTGTTCATGCTTTCAATGTCATATTTTACTTCAATTTTTTTTCCATCTATCTTAAAGATTAAAATGTGGGATATCAATAAACTGCTACCATAATCTGGGATACAATTCTTTTTTCTTTCCTGTTTTCTGCACCACCCCTTTGCTCTCAGGTTTCAGAGAGCTGGTGAAAGGCAGCAAAGTTACATTCCTGGAGAGGGAACGACCTCTCCATACGTCCCGATCCCCTGCAGTGTTTAAAGCTCTGTGTATCATTAGTAATATCCTCATTGCACTGAGTGATCTGGTTTGAGATGATGGGGATTAGAAGCTCAGTTTACATTTTGTTTTAAACGTCATATTTATGTCTGTTTAATCATGTTGAGGTATGATCTTATTTTTTTACAGCTTTTCACATGGTTTTATAAATCACATGAAAAATTAAGAAAATAAATTATCTGAATTACTAAATACTCTGAATTAAAGAAACTCCTAAACAGACAGAAGTCTAGAATTGACCAGAATAAATCTTCCTCTACTACTCAGACAAGAACTGTGTAAACTACACCTACATTCATGTATCCTCTACCAATATACTGGTGTACTCTGCATGATAACCTGCTGGACATGCTAGTCCTGCATGTACATTTGGAAAAGCATGCTGAAAATCATTGAAAACCCCTGGAAAAGAGATCTTTGAATTACATAACTATGCATGACAGGTATATAGTGAGGCAGCATTTAGAAACTGAAATTTGACTAATTCTGACTAACAAAAAATAGAGCTTTTAAGCTTACAAGATAATTAACAGCTGGATAGATTTACCTGGGAATGTGGTAGATGTTTAAGCATTTAAATCCCATAAATCAATATTTGGTGTCTTGCTAAGAGAACTCTAACAGGTTAAATGGAACTTAATGCATTAACAAGTGAGATTAAAAAAAGACACTCAAAACCTAGCACTGCAATGTCCTTCTGTGTATGAATTTATGCAGTTCTTTAGAGCTGTGTCCATCTAATGCCTATTCCAATATTCACACAAGAAGACAATAGAAGTGATCTTGGGATTTGTTTTCAAGATCCCTCCTACCTCCAACAGATTGACACCTCCTCCCAACTTGGTGTCATCTGCAAACTTCCTGATGGTGGACTCAATCCCCTTGGCCAAATCATTGCTAAAACAGGACTGGGCTCAGCACTGATCCCTGGGGCACACCACCAGTGTCTGGCCACCAACTGGATGTGGCACCATTCACCACCACTCTCTGGGCCTGGCCCACCTCAGAGCGCCTCTGTCCAAGCCATGGGCTGCCAGTTTTGCCATGGCAGACAGTGTCAAAGGTTTTGCTAAATTCCAGGCAGACTACATCCACAGCATTTCCCGCATCCACCAGGGTTGTGGCAACACTTCATATGGAATGTTCAGGGTTCATTCTGACACAAAGTAAGATTGTTTAAACTACCTTTACCCAATGTGTGAAAAGAGAATAACTTTTTAAACAGCTATTTGAAGGATAAATATGTGACCAAAGCCATGTAGTTTGAGTTTGGCACTTTTGAAGACACTTGGGAAAGTTTAGCATCTTGAGTTTGTGTCATTTCAGCTTACCCCTCTGAAAACCTCAGTTGTGTATGCTGAAAAGCTCATTCTATGTCTTTCTAAATACTCACAATGATAATAACAGTTTGTATTTTATATAATTGTTTTATAATCCCACTAATGATAGGTATGAGGAAGTCTGACCTACAGAGCAGCCATACCATGTTGGATGCATGCAGCCCTCCTTAACAAGAGTTACATATTCAAATAACATTTTGACATCTTTTGTATTGTTTGCTTGTGAGACCAGGTTCACTTAAAATACTCAGATAAATACTTTGCTTATCTCAGAGAATATTGTGCCCTAAGGAATAAGAATTAATGTGAAGCATCAATAATCTGAAGGCTATTTGTGAAACCCAGTCACATTTGCATTTTCCCTCTGTCAGCTGATACAGGGATGTTACATATTATTTTAAGTTTGCAAACAATTGAAGGGAAATAAGCACAGTAATGAAATTGCTGCTGGATTACGTTCCATAGGTGACAAATCAATTCATTTATGATACTTCTTTTGTCATACTAAGCCATTTTACTGCAGAGAGGAAACCTCTCAAATTAATAGAACTGTTAAATCCATAATGTTGCATGTATCAAATAGCACATCACAGAAAAAAAGTATCAATCATTAGAAGAATAGAACTGATAAATGCTAGGAGGAGATCATTCAGGAAAAGAATCTTTCTTTGAAGAGGATTATGTTATCTATCTATCTATCTACTTATGACATCAGTGAATGTACATCTATAGATATGTATACAAATGTAGATATGTGCACACACTGATATTTTGAGCATCTATTACCTGTTTTGCTTTGTAGTAGTTCTGTAGTCAGGTACCAATTGCATGGTATAGAGAAAGAGCATGGTGAATTCCAAACAGTTGCATCATAATGTTATCTAATAATGTTTTGCTTTTTTAAATGAAATAGGTATTAATACCAAGAAATAAAGATGTTATTAGAGTCCTTCTAACATGATTTAGCTCACATGGGATTTTGAAAAATTGCTAAACTTGTGTAAAAAGGAGATTAGAGAGACTTAAAAATTATATAATAATGCATTAATTCATTCCCCCTCAGCCTGTCTATATTCACAAATGACTCATTCATGTTGCATGATACACTTTAAGAGGTCATAATGATGCCATGACTCCAACTGTATTGTTGAAGATACTGCACAGGCAATCCCAGCAAAAGGAGAATATAAAAAGCTTTAAAGCAATGACTGTTATTGATGATCTTTCATTAGTGATCCCAGCAATAACACTCAGTTATTTGGTAAGTGAAAGAAAGTGTTTGGTGATGTTTGGGGTTTAAAATTTTTTTTTCCCAAGAAAGTGTAAAGCAGCATGGCACAAACTAGCCTGGGATGAAGAGTTGAGAGAAGTGACACATTCTGAGGAAACGGAATTGTTAATTATTGGAAGGCTGAAACTGCCTAGACAGCAGGCCAAGATTAACTCTTCGTTAACTCTTTAATGCATAGCTAGTATTTTCACAGTTTGAAGGCTTTCAACATGCAGGCAGCAATAGTGCTAGCTAATATTTTCCAAAAAACTTTATGCATTAAATAAAAATCAATTTAAAAAGACTTTTAGTTCTTTAACTTCAGTATTTTTTCCAGATTTTCAGTTCTTCCAATTTTGTTCCATGGGTTCTCAGTTTACATCATCTTTTTTTAATAGATGACTGGATGGGTGGACAGATAGAAAACAGGGAATAAGGAATCCCAAATCTCAATCTCAATCCTGACCACACCCCCCAAATGAATAAATGACATAATCTGTTGGAGCTCACTCAGATTCTTTAAACTGAGAGAGAAATGTGTTGGGAAACCTTCATAGCTAGATTGTTCAGTCATGTCTACTTAAATTACTTGCTTAGTAAGTCACCTGAACATCAGGCTCACCAGCAGTACAAAACCTGCTGGCCCAGTCCACATGCTGACTCAAAGAAAGAAGCACTGTGTGAGGAAAAGCTGCCAGCCCCATGCAGCTTTCCTGCCTGCCTGCTGCTCTTTCAGGCTACAGTTTAGAGTATTAAAAAAAAAAAAAAAAAAAGCAGTACCTCAGTCTCCTCTAGGTTTGAAGAACTTCCCCACTAAAGCACCAGAAGTGGTTTCTGTTGGACTCACACATATGAAGCTGGCAACAGAGGTGGGATTTATCCTGTTGCCTTCCATCTTGTGTGTAAACCCTTATCATGCAGAGACAGAAATCTGGATGGCAGGGATTCATACACTTGTTAGAGGCTCTTTGTGATCCCTTTTGGATCAGGCATTCTTACATTACTTGTCATGTCACAGGTTTACCTTTTCAGTACATTTTGAAACTGTCATGTCCCATTTGACGCTGATAAATCCCCAAGTAGGGGTGTATAAGATGAGTCAATAGCAGAAACAGTATTTTTTACCATATTCATAAAATTTCCCAGCACTGGCAAAAAGAGCAAAGATAATAAATGTGTTAACACACTGAATGTGTGGTCATGATTTTTTTCCCCCCACAAATTGGAAACACTTGCTGGACAATCAGTGAAGTTTCAAAGTAAATAAACAGCCAGGAGTTTCACAGTGATCAAATGGTTACAGCATCTATCCAGCAGCCCTAGAATGGAAGCCTTCTAGTGAATCTTGGGCCACCAAAACCCAATCTCAAGAGGAATATACACACTTATTTAGTGATAAATACTTGAAAGTTGAGAAATTTCTAATTTTTTTCATTAAATTGAAGCTCGGCTCAGTGGACTTCACTGGGATTCCAAGTACCAATGCCAGCCTTGATTTGCACAGACAACTTTTTCAGTTGAGAAGCAGCATACCTAATTCGCTACTGAATATATTTTGTTTCCAAATGGCACCATAACAAAGGAAATGTATTTATTTAAGACTTTTTCTAAAAAAAAAAAAAGTATTTTACATGGAAGCAGATGTTTTTTCCCCAAGTGTTTACTTCTAATGAAGTAACAGCAGCAATTGATCCAATTTATAGGAATCTGTAGGCACATTTTTCATAAAATCTTCTTGCAAAACCAATGAATTAAAAGAATTAAGAGTAGGGGAGGCTTTACCTGCATCACTTCTGGCAGTGATCTGAAGGGAGGTGACAAATAGGCATATAATGAGACGCATGGCTTTATGCCTGACAATCTCACATATAAAAGGAGTGTCAAGCGTATTTGACAGAATGAAATGAAACTAAAATGTTAGCATTAATTGCTACTCAGTGCTCTATTACCAGCCCCACAATCCAAATCAATTATAAAGGTTTGTACCAGTTGTGAGACAAAAAGAGATTTTGGAAGCCTGTCAGCTGTAGGGTGTCATTACCTAATGCTGATATGACTGCTCTGGGCTCTGCTCAGAACAGGGAGAGTCACAACCACCCACGTTCATGACTATACCCAAAATGGCACAGCTGGAATGTTTTAAAGTTGATGGGTGCATGGTTAAACATCATAGGTTTGAACAAAAAAGGTGTACTTGCCACACAGAAAACTCAGATGCCTTACTGGACTACCCTCCCATCCCATCCCACCCCAATGAAATGTTAATGACTTCCACATGCTGCTTCATCAGCTATTACATTAATTTAAAAATTAAAACAGTGATATACAGAAAAAAAGTATGTACTTTTCTCTCCTTAATATTAGGTAGATTTGCATACCTTAAAGAGACAGTTATGTGAAAACGTAGCCAAGTTTGCTGCCTTGATGAATTAGTCAAGGGAGTAAGTCACTGGTGGTGACAAAATTTCACAGCATGTTCCTGTTAGGTGAACTCCAAGATGCTTCCATCACCGAGAAAAAAATGTCTATCTTAGGAGCCATGATGTGGGAATTATCTTACTTCATTCCACCAGTGAGATCAAATAGATGAACAGATGGTGATTTAGATAACAGGAATATTTATGCTAAGAAAGAGTAGAGACTGAGGGAGCTGGGGCTTTTTAGCTTGGAGAGGAGAAGACTAAGAAGTGACCTTGTTAATGTTTATAAATTTGTAAGGGGCGAGTACTAGGAGGACGGAGCCAGCCTCCTCTTGGTGATGCCCAGTGACAGGACAAGGGGCGATGGGTGGAAGTTGAGTCACAGGAGGTTCCATGTGAACCTGAAGAAGAATTTTTTCACTGTGAGGGTGACAGAGCACTGGAACCAGCTGCCCAGAGAGGCTGTGGAGTCTCCCTCTATGGACATATTCAAGAACAATCTGGATGCATTCCAGTGTAATCTGCTGTAGGTGATTATGATCTGGCAGAGGGACTGGACCAGATGATCTTTCAAGGTCCTGTTCAGCCCCTGACATTCTGTGGTTCTATGCTTCTATGACTCTTTTTATGGGTCATCCTACTGTGCTCACACAAACATATATAGGACTATACTCAAAGGACTGCTTTTAGTCAAAACAAAAAGCTTCCTCCATTTCTAGGGAATTAATTGCTCTCACTTTGCAAAAATAAAATGTGCAAGACTGTCTAGAAACTGTTGACTCCATCCCTGGTGGGCAGCATCCAACCTCTGTATAGAGTGCATTGAATCTAATCTCTGTGCACAATGCATTAAACTCTTCAGCATATCTATTGTATTTCATTTGAGAAAGACCTTTCTTGTATATTGAGGAGAAAAACTAAGTACAGGACAATATTTTCTGCAAAGCAAATATGTATGACGTAAGATAAGACCAGATTTACCCAGAGACTTAGCTACATCCCACCCTCAGATTTTCTTTTCCAGTCCAGCTGAGCCATGGACAGTTGTTAACGTTGTGTTGGTTATTGGCCTACTGCACCAAACATCATGTTTTCAAACTGCAGCTTACTGCACAGCATTAAACACAAATATCTAGTTAAATCACACAGTCTCTGTGTCCTAGTGAGAATTACATACCTACACCCACAGTAAGAGGGAATGAAGAGGGAACCTGTCCTTTAAGCATGAATTCCTAAGTTCCCAGTGGACTTTGCTTCTCGTTTTAACACTCTTTATTTATTTATTTGTAAAGGCAGATTGAAGTAGCTGAGCCTATGTGCCCTGTCTCGTGAAACATCTTTAAAAGGTGCTTATCCACCTCCCATCTAGTTTGTGTCAAAAAAAAAAAGATGTGCCAAAGAAGCAAAGTCTGCCATCATGTGAAAACATCCAGAGAGGGATTATCAATTTAGAAATAAGTAGCTTAAGGAAAAGAATGTTTAGCTTTTCTTCCAAGTCATCAAAGCACATATTATTCTCTAATGGAAACATGAGGAGAACTACTTTGTATTATTCTGGACTGAGAGTTTGTACCCAGAGTTTACCAAATAAGGATGTTATTTGGATGGTTCTGTGAATGAAAGCATTAATGCCAAAGCTGATCGGAGCACTGTTTTACCATATTGCATTCTTGCTCTAAGATTTGCAGTTTGAGATTGGCTCATCAGCACTTGTCCCACTCATCAATTACCAGTGTGAAATATTTTACAGGTGCTGACACCATATACTGAAAACCAGCAACAGTTCAGGAAGGATCACTAAGTGAAGTAATAGTATCCATCATGTTCCTTAGCACAGAAGTCTACTGTTCACTTCATCTCTTTCCACCAGTGCATATAACTGAGGTCAACAAGATTAAGTGTTTTAGGCAGCCAAAGAGACATTAGAAAAGTTAGGGAGAAAGTTAAATTAAGAGCCATATAACTTATGCTTGGACCAAGTTCAGTGGAAAAAAGGACATCACCCATCACATGGTAAAACTAGGATAATTTTTAGGCATGGTTTTCTTTCCACATGTAGGCAGTATAAAGATTAGTCACACCAGACTTGATTTTTGCCCCTCAAAGCCTCTAAACAGACCAGCAGTACAAAATACTGATTGTTGAACCCTTGTGATGGCTGTGCTCTGAACCTGATAAAAACCTTGAGCCATACTGAAAACTTACTGAGCTACATCAAAACCTACTTTAGAAAAGTCGTCTAGTTCTTCTGAGAGCAAGTTCACCATTAGGATAACACAGATGGTTTAAATAGTCTACATATAAGTTACAATAAAACTGGTAATAAAGAAAATTAATAGAAAAAAAGTAATTACCTTTTCAATAGCATGAAAGTAAGATGTAAATGTGCAAAAGCAGAAGTCTTATATTTATGTTTTCCAAATTGTAGTCTACAAAATGTATTCGAGATCAGATCTGAAACCCTGACCTTATTAGTTCTACTAGCCAAGGATATAAAAACTATACTCCAACTAAATAGACTTCCAAATTCACTGAATCTTCATAATGCCTGTTCACAATTGTATTGCAGAATATTACTACAAAAATGCTTATTGCTAACTGGCACTGGTTACCTTTGAAATTTGCCTCATGAACAAAACATTAACATGTTTCATACATTTTTACACTAAACAGCACAAATCAGCTGATTTTCCAGTAAAATTATATACCTGCTCCCTGCTCTTCCACTTCTCCATCCCCAGATTATAATGACCTTTCTGAAATCAATACAAAAAGGCAGTAATGTTCTTGAGAAAGATTCTAAATGGTTACTATGTAATTTAAAAAAAAACCCAAACTTCTTATCTTGCATGTCTTCAGAGAATAGTAACAGGTGCTCAGACTCAGGAGAAAAGCTAAAGTCATGGGTCTGACTAGCTGTGATTATGGAGTATTTTGCTAATCATGAATACATTCATTCAGAAGTAACATCTTGTAGAGACCTTCTTAAAAAAACATTATTATACAGGGTTAATTCTCCAGCTAACAAGTGAGTATTTTGGTTCCTTCAGTAATTCCTCAAGTCCTCAGAGCTTCTTTTTGATGACATTTTTATATTAAATCCAAACCACACCAAGCAAGTATACAGCTGTTTGCCAGAAGTAGTCAGTTGAATTTGGTTACTCCTGGCTGCACTACAAGAGCAGACTCTGAACGGGCTGAATTCTGCAAGTTACCTCAAAGGTTATGGCTTCTCAAGAATAAATGGTGCATTTTATAGAATGAGATTCAGAAATACCCAGTTCTGAGGAACTAAGCATCATAACTCTGGGTAAAATGACGAATAAGAATCTTTGCCCTGGCCTTTATTAAGCCACAAAGGCTCAGTAAAATGTTGGCGTATGGGCAGTTGTGGTTATGTTTTCCATTACAGCTTTTGGACCTTGTGCATTCAATAACACTGATCCTTTCTTGATCTCTAGTTGAAAACAACAGTATCAATAATATTGATTGACAGCTTTCATGCATCCAAGGAACCAAGAATTTTGCCTGCCTTCACACTTGGCATTACCAAATTCTTTACTGCAGTTTCTGGTTTTGTGGCCGATTTGCAGGATCGCAGTCCCCTACCAAGAATTTTCCACTGTACTTTTGGGCATCATTCACACCTAGCAGCTGGCAAAACTTGCTGCAAGTCTATTGCAGGGAGACACCAACAGCTCTAATTAAATCCCTGCAGTGGGATCTCAGTGCTCCTACATCCAGTTAAACCTGAGCAGGGCTGGGATGTGCCTCTTGGCAGGTGGACGTCAAAGGGTGACTGCAGCAGCACTTGCTGCTCTCTCCTGGAGCGCTGCTCTGCCTTGTTTCTGCCTCAGATCATCAGCAAGCACATTATCCCTTCAAGCACCCGGTGCTTAAGATATATTCCCTCTGAATTTCATGTCTTGTTTGAAAAGATTACTTCGAATCAATGTGGAAGACAGGCTAGGAAAACAACTGTAGCCAAGTAATTTCTTAAGCATGGTTATCTTTACACTAAAGAGAACACTAGGGAGTTACTAATCTTTACAAACCAAAAAGGATCCCTGAGACGTGCTGCTTCTCTCTGCAGCCCTTCAGCTGATATATCAGCCCAAAGCCTGGTCAACATTTAAATCCAGACAGACTCCCTGTTGAATTCTCTGCTTTGGCTGACTGTTTTGCTGGCAAGTTGCAGTGGGTCTGTATTCAGCCCAGACAGCATCTTGCCTTAAATGCATTTTTTAATCTGTTTTGCCACATATTCAGCCTGCATAATTTGAATCCTGAGCCTGGGGAAGGAACCTAATAGAATAATTACTGAATCTTTCATAAGTGATGCATTGGGCCAGGCTGTCTCAGTAAAATCAACATCTAGCATTGGCTCCCAGTCTCTGTCCCTCCTTCCCCCAGCCTCCAAATGTAGCTATTTTTTTCAAAAGAGATGCTCAAATGGCTTTTTGCAGATCATGAAAGAGAGATCTAAAAAAATAGAATTTACAAACCAAACCTGGGATTGATACAATAAAAAATGAGTAGGACATAGGAGCTTTGCTCAGCATACCTGCTGACTCCCTCTGGTCATTAAAAACACCACTTCCCAGGAGTACTGGTGCCTTTCCTCACCTGCTGTATTTCAGTGCAGCTCATGAAATTCTCCCTTCCAAATCTGTCTGTTCTCATTTCAGCTGGATACAGTATTTATTTACTCTAGGAATTAAAATTCCTGCTCAAATTGACCATGTCAATAGCATCTTCATTTAATTTGAAGAGGAAGAAATACATATGAAGAAATTCTCTTTGCTCAGAGAGAGAGTCTTTAACTCTTCAGTAAGAGAAATACTGAAATAAATAATTTCCATTAGAATGGGTGATGCAAAGAGCTTGATCACAATACAGGCAGATTCAAGAGACGTTTTCCTTTAGGCCAACTAAGTAACAAAATGTAAAGATTTTAGCAATGACACCTAGAATGGTCTGAAGAATGAATAATGTTGATGTACAATTTACGCAGTGAACTTTTCCTGTCAATTTTGAAATACAGGGTTTGTGAATAATGACGACTTTACTGCTTCAGACAGTGTCCTGTTATTTTAGGTACTGTTTAAATGCATGCAGGAACACAGTTACTGTCTCCAAAAGTCTACAAAGCAACATTTTGGTTTTTCCTCACAATGAAACTACTACTGATTTTTCATCAGTTCTCTTCTCAGTATTCAGCCAAGTCTTGGAGCTAATTAACTTCCACAGTTCCCATACATAAGAATAAAAATGGTGAAATCCAATATCTCTACTGTTTTAAATTTTTTTTTTTCTGTTTCAGGACAGTGATTGTCAGAATAAGCACAGAATGCAACATTATTTTAACTTACCCCACAAATTACATGATTTTAATTAATAAGAAAGTGCATTGTCTTGCAACAACTGTAGTTGTCTAGTGTAACAAACCTCCCCAGCTTCTAGATTATCATAATTAAAAAATAAGCTTAAAATCCATTGGAAAATGCAAGTAATTTAAAGATCCTTTTGAAAAACAAGAGCTGCTCTGGGCAGATCACCATTGTATTTCTTACTGTAACCATGGAAACAATGTAAATTCCCATCTGTTAAGGTATTCCTTTGCTGCCTACAAATGATGAATATACTGTACTCAATAGGTGAATGAAATAGTTACAATTTCACTAAGTAGCCAGATTTGTGAATTGTGTTCTCTGTAAAACACAGCAGATAGCTCCTGGATATAATTTAAAACTCTGTTTGGAATGAAACCACAAACTTTGGGAAATTTGCCTAGTTCCAGAGTTTTGTGGCAACCCAAAAACTTGGACTCCATCTTTATGAAGGCTCATGCTAAGTTTCAAGAACCTGGAGGACAGAGGGGGAAAAAAGAGGGGAGGGAAAGGCCACCAGCTGAAATAACTTTTGTGTCACCAAAAGGTATGTTCAGTCGATCTGGTCTGCTTGATTGAATCCTTCTTTAAGGTTTGGGCTCATGCAATATGTGACTAGAGCAGAAGTATTTGCTCCAGACTCTGCTCTGAATTTTCCAGCTGCTCAGAGTCAGACCACAGTCTAAGACTTGAACTCCACAGCTTGATCTCTGTGTAATGGGCTGAAATGAAACAGTTAAACTCAGCACTCCAGAAGCCATTCAGTTTGTGGAATTCAGGCATATTTCTGTTCAAAACTGGAGTCAGAAATTCAGCTATGCACTTTTTAATGCTCTTTTGTGGGCACACTTTGAAACATGTGGCACCTTCCAGACATTCAAAAAGGTGTAGACTTTGCCTGTCTGACAAAGCTGGACTGTGTTCATCTGACTCTTTCATCCTAAGGAAGCCAGAAGTTAAAAGATAAGGAAGCTGACAGAAATAAAGAGAATAGAAAAAAAAAAAGTTTATAAAAGTCACTAAATGCTACACAAGCACAAATGTTTGTTTGAAACCGATTCTTGGCAACCTTTGGGAATTTGCAAATAAACTTCATCTTATAACATAGGCACAATATGGGAAAAGGGAGGCATTCAGAAAGAACCCAGAACTGTTGTGCAATAATTCTTCTCACTGTGTGTACATACTTATTTTACCTAGTATGGAATAGTGAGACAGGATGGAAGTTTCTACCAGGTAGGGTATGGTTGATTTTCTCTTTAACATTTGAAAAGGTGCTATCAAAATGGTCAACAGTCTCGGCTCTGAAACGTGGTGCTTGTTACTTCAGGGGGAAATCAATGCTACCAGCATTGACTCTGAAATAGTCAGGAGGCAAAAATGTTGTGAATGTCTGAAGAATCTATTGACCAGCAACTTCTTTCCTTTCATAACACCACCAAAAATATCTAGTATTAAAAAAAAAAAACAAAAACCTTCAAATGTACCCTGAGATATTACACACTGGTATCTTATGGATTATTTGGTAAGAAAAATACGTTGAATGCCAAAAAAGGTGAAACTGAAAAATAGTTCAAAAGCGACAATGCAAAAATTATACATTTGTTACATGTGAGTGTCTTTCAATGAAATAGCCCAGAACTGAAGTCTCAGGATGAGAACTGATAGTCCCTGGTAAAACTTACAAGTATATACTTGCAAACTGGAATCTGTTCTGTTTTTCACATCAAAGGAATTATCAGTGAAGACTGGAAGTGATACATACTTTTTATGAGAATTTCCAATAGAGAAAGCAAGCAAAATGACTTTCAGATACTTTATGGAGTTTTGGGAGAATGAATGTCTGGAAAAAAACCCGTAATTGACATGGTAGGCCTAAATAGGTTTATATATGTCCTGGTTTGCCCAGACATGTTTTTCTATTCTTGCTCCTTCTGCTATGGGGAGAAACAACTGTGAGAAAGGACAAAGAACCTGCAACCACTGAGTCTAAAGACTCTGGGTTGCCCAGACTTCTACTGCTCTTATTTACATCCTGTAGTAAACAAGGTACATACACTTGGCTTATGCCTTGTGCAAGGCCTATGTTTTCCCAAATTTGGGCAAAGTAAGCCTATGGCTTCGCTTCATAGGGTCAAGCTTGGCTAACTGCCATTCAGATTGGCTATTCTGTGTCCAAAGGCCCATTAGTCTCAAGTTGCATTGATAAAAAGAGATGAGCAGGTAACACAATGTGCAGCCTGCTGCTATTGCTCTCTGCTTCTGGCAGTGTTATGCCTCACTGCCTCACTGTCTTCTGCAGCATTACACTTTGCTAAGCTATAAGCTAGGTCCGCCACAAAGTAAAACCTCTGATGCTTTGTTTGCCTGGAAACTACACTGCTTCCAGGTTACCAGGCACAGGCTTTAAATGCCTCCACGCGATCGGCCTGCATAGCCAGCATGACGTGCTGAGACTGCGCACTGCAAGACACCCTGCCTACACCTGAAAGCCTCCTGCCAAGACAAAAAATCCTGGAGGTACACAGATCATCCAGAGATATCAGGACCAGGTCAGAGATCGTCTGCCTCCTTTCCCCAGCACCCTGTGAAGCCTGGGAAGAATCAGAAGCCTCAGCGGCAGACACTGACAGAATTCCCTGAAAGTGTTTGGGTACTGTCTGAAGCTGTAGCTAGCCCCACGAGTCAGGAGATTAATATTTGTGAGTAAATACTTAAAGCCTCTTGCAATTCACCACTGCTTTCTGCCATAAGCAGAAAGGAGCTCCTTAAGTCCATCTAGTAAACAAGCAGTACAATTGACTGCAAGCAGTACATTGACCGCAGGAACCTTCTCTTCCAGCTCAATTCAGTTAAAGTTTGTATTTTGGCTAGTTAATTCCTTAAACATTATAGATCCTATGCTATCATTTGTGTGATGTTTCTGTGACTGTTGCAGAAGAATCTAATTAATATTAAAAATTAGTGGTCAGGGTGGAGAGAGTTCTGACTATTGAAAATTAATAATCAATATTAATTTTTGAAAATAATCTCTCACATCAATTAATCACCCCTCCATTACAATAATCATTGGATTTGGGGATAAAGTGTGGGATCTGAAAAGCCACTTGAATGTAAGCATGCATTTAAAGATCCTTCATACCTATTATTTTAAGGGTTGCTTGAGAAATCTTCCTGCTTGCTCTTTCTGTGGTTTTAGTCTCTGCATATATCCACACTTTGAAATCTGAAAATAGTTGGAGGAAAAATATCCAACCACTGCATTTAGAAGGTCTTCTCTGAGCAGGTAAATTTGAGAGTCAGTGGCATCACAACAATCCAGAAAGTACACCCAGAACCTGTTGGCTTTGGTGACACATATGGTATTGGATTAGAAAACATTTGCCATAAAAAACTGTCAAACTTTTCATGAAATATCTCTGCAAAATTCATTGATCGTCTATTTGAAAATTCTCTGTGAATGCATATTTACATGTGTTAAAGTGCAGTTCAATGCAGAAATATGCATTTAGAGAGCAGTAACAGATTTTGTGAGCATATTTAAGAATGTTAATTTGAAAATGTGTACTATAAACTTTGATAATTTCAAAACAGACCCTAGAGAACTCATAAGTGGCAAACACAAAACATCTACTCAAAAATGAAAGAAAACCAAAGAGCACATCAACTCCATCATAGGCAAGCAAGGTGAGCAGAACAGGAAAATTATTTGGGACAATTTTGCAAGACTGAACACAAGAATGCCTTGAAACTCATCACCTACTTACCAACCATGTTTGGCTTACTGTCTGTGGAAGGACATGCATAACTAATATATAGAGAGGTTTTCTTTGCAATGATAATGGCTACAGTAAACATGGAACAGGTACAGGTCACTGTACATTTTTATCTTTGAGAAACATCTGATATTCAATTCTAAACAGAGATTGCTGGCTTTGGTGCTGAGACATTAGGTAAAGTACAAAACTGTCAAAAAGGGAGCTGTACCTAGCAGCAACTTTCTCGACAGAAATGCAAACTAATGTAGGATTTAAGAAAGGCTTTTCCTCTCTTTGGAATAAATACTAATGATTGTCTCTCACATTGACTATGAGCTATGAACTATGAGCTAACGACAATTTCAGTGTTACAAACAAAATAAACCGTGTCTTGGAATATTATCCCCATGGTGCCAGTTGTACCAAGTGGGAAAACACAGGACTCTAAATTGTATGCACTGCTTTCATTGAAAAATACTTAAGCGTTTTAAAAGATGAACAAGCACAAACCTTATTCAGATGTAAAGGCTGAGACAGTCTAGGCAAATAACAAAGCTCAAACTGAACTATGCAGAGGATCTTCTGAACAGTCCTATCTATTCTTAGAATCAATATATCACTGCCATTTCCCTCTTACTACGAACTGGACACCAGATACAGGTTCACTTGTCACATCAGCTATATAGACATGGTAGCACTTTCAAACTGAATGCAAGACCTCCAAATCCTTTCTGCATCCACTGTCTCTTTAGAAATCTTTAAGTACACAAGTATTATATATAACAAGACAATCTTTCTTCAAAGTAACCAGAGAGAGAAAATAATTACTTTTCTGAGATCTTGGAAGAGGGGATTATAGTAAGTCAAAGACTTTTGTCATGACTGTTCTGATTATATGTTCTATTTTTGTTTTTTATTTTAGAAAACAGAGTAGTTGTGTCTTGAATATTTGCTATTAGCAAAATAATTTAATTCTAAAATAAAATGTATGTCTAAAAACAACGTCCGCCTTATACTCACTATTTAACAAATAACTAATACAAAGTATCTTTCTTAGACTATTAGTTGTTTTGTAACTTGCAGGAATTCTACCAGGGGTTCTTGCTCTCAGGGTAACTTTTTTGCATAGCTAGATTCTCTAATAAGCTTTTACCTCCATTTCCCCCTATCACATGTGACAGGCTGCTCTCTGTCTTTCAGCAGATTCTAAATAAATGCAAAAGAAATTTTTAATGGCATTAACAGTACAGTCAACAAATTAGTCTTCTGCTCCTTTCTTACAGAGAATCAGATTTAATTTTCTCTCTTGCAAAGCTGTCAGAAGGGAAAGTACAAGGTCTTACACTGCAACACACAGGAGTGTATTAGAGATGATGCATGCTTTTCCAATGCCTCTAGAAGACTCTCATTTTAGCACCTTAATGTAAAAATCAACTCAATTTCAGATCTTAGGCACAGAGACTCAAACCAGGCTACAAGAAAAATAATAAAAATTTACTTAAGTTCTCTATGACTTGGGGTTGGGACAACTGGAGGAGCCTCCGCTGACTTAGGGAATTTCTCTGCTGGGCTTGGCTCTGCCATAAAGGTACTAGGTAGGTAGTCACCTCTGCTTTCAGAGCTTTCTTAAGGATCTATGCATGTTCACTTTGCCTTGTTGGCTGGTAGAGAAAGTGGAATTTTTGAATGATTCTGAATAAGGTGTGTGTAAAACATGGATCCAGCTTGCACAATAATAAACACGTGCAAGCTAACGTAGCTTCATAGACTAATAAACCACTGAAACACCACCCCACCCCCAACAGTATCTTACTGTCAAAATCAGTAACTAAACTGCTTCTTATTTTACAGCCAGCATAGCTTCTGCTTTGAGTCTTTGTGTTGCTCCATTTTGCAAGATGCATATACATCCTCCTAGTAGGCTGATGTCTGTGAAATGCTTGCAAAAATTGTTACTGGTCATGATCACTGGAGGGACCTTTGCTAAAAGTAGAGCTAGAAGTCACCTGAGGCTTCCAAGACCTAGCAAATAGTCTGAACTGAAGATGTAACATAGGGCTACAGTCTTTCAAAAGAACAAGCAGTGGCTCCAGTGTGCACATGAAATTGCATAAACTTACATGCCTACCACATGTATCTGGTGTCTTCTTCACCCTGCTTCATGACCATAGCAAAACGTCAAAGTGTCTCTTCAGAGAAACCAGATAGTCAAATGTTTATTTGGACCCTGAAGGGCAGAATCAATATGATTTATTTAGCAGCCGAAGAACTTCGGCTCTGGTTGTTCTGGTTTATATAGTTTAGCTTTTAATAACACTGGGTAGTTCTATTTAACATGGTGCTAAACCAGAGTGGAGGCTAAAGGGAAAGGTATCAGAGAGATATTTCCAGATAAACACAAATGTCTTGACATCCTTTTAATTGCTAGAGAAGACATAGAACAAGTCTGGACAAAGCTGAGACCAAGCCAACTGTATTAAAGTTTTTAAAAAGCCCCCAAAAAATAAATTACTTGGTTGGATTTGCTTGGCATGGTGCTTAAAAGCAAAATGAAGGAGGAATGGGAGGAACTAGTGGGATACTCCTCTCCTAAGAGGAAGGGGACTGTCAAGGGTGTTCTGTTGTAGTTCCTGATCTCTGCTAGTTCCTAGATGAAGAACAAGAGTCAGTAAAGATGGGAATTCACTGCTGGTTTTACTTATCCCACTTGGTATACTGAAATGGCTTATAACTAGAAAAAAACCAGAAATCAGGATTTTTTCTGGGTCACACAGTTACAAGAAAGTGTCAGATTTTAACTTGTAAAGAGAAAGTTTAAGTGCTTAAAATGTCAGCTGGATCTTTGCAGACACAATGAACTATGAAGGTCATAACACGTGAGAAACAGCTCCTGGAAGTGGGGGAACTCCAAAATAAAATGCCAAATGTAAACTTCTTGCATGCAGTACAGTAAGGCCAAATCAATAGATTTACCTACCAGAAACTCCTGCTTATACACTGATATTTTTAGCAGACAACCATTCACAACTTCATCAGTCTTGAAAATTCGTATGTATAGAAAAGGAAGGAAGCTGAGGGATCCAATGCCATGCAAACTGAACTTTTGTCACAATTGCAAATACAGCACACAGTTTCAGGCACCTTCTAACAAGCCTGTGAATGACTGACAACCCCTCTACCACGTTCCCCGCACCTCAAGTCCCATCAAGACTGATTTATTTCTAATAGTGTGAAGAGGATGAATATATCAAAACATGCTTTATTTCAAAATAAATAAAAATATGAGAGTGATTAAACGGTGTGTCAGACTATCAAGAAGAAACCTTAATTATATATAATATAATTAGTACAATTATATTGTGGTTATGCCCAGTCACAATGAAATGAAACAACTAAAGAGCTAGTCAAGATAGTTTCTAGAACTACATGTGAAAATCTATCGACATACTAATCTTGGCCTATCCAAGTTGTGAAATATTGATGGTGCTAGACAGATATCTTTGAGGCTGACATCTCTATTGTATTTGTTCAGCAATGTGGAGTCAAGGAAAAAACAGTTATCAATTTCTAAATTTTTCTGACGAACACCTAGCTTTTTTTTTATGTCTGCCAGCGATCTGGTAGATGTAAAGGATGCTGGATAATTAATCCAGCAGCTTAATTTAATGCCTGAGCAATGGCTAAGAAATCTTTTAGATAATTTATACTGATAACTTTTCTAGATGACTTATTAATTATTGGTCCAGAGTCAGTTTTTCCTGTATTGTTTTTGTTTCCTCCTCTTTTTGGAATTTGTCATTGTGAAAGAGAAGAGACCTCTTGCTCCCCTATTGTCGTTGCCTTTGAAAACTAGGTTAACTAGAGAAGAATTTTTCTTTGAGACAGATGTATGATCTTTAAAACTTTCAGATGTGAATTACACAGAAATAAACTCCATAGCAACTGTTTACAGCAGTGGTGAAGTTCCTGGATTCTTTTGACTATCTTTGCTTAATATTTACTTTAGATTTTGTCAGAGACTAACAGAACATTTCCAAAACACTTGCTGAAGATGCTTTTAAAACAGTTAACCAATTTTTTCCTGTGCCCCTGTAAGACTACATCCATCTCAGATGCTACATTCAGAGAGACTTGGATAGGCTACATCAATGGGCCAACATTAATGGAATGAGTTTCAACAAAGCCAAATGCCAGGTCCTGCACTTAGGTCACAACAACCCCAAGCAACACTACAGTGTGTTGTACAGTGGGAGAGTGTGGCTGGAGAGCTGCCTGGCAGAAAGGGATCTGGAGGTTGTAATAGACAGGCAGCTGAACAAGAGCCAGCAGCGTGCCCAGACAGCTAAGAAGGCCAGTGGCATCCTGGCTTGTATTAAAAATGCTGTGGCCAGCAGGAGTAGGGAGGTGATTGTCTCTCGGCTTTGATGTGGCCACACCTCAAGTATTGTCTTCAGTTTTGGGCACTGCAATACAAGAGAGATGTGGAGGTGCTGAAGTGGGTCCAGAGGAGGGCAATGAAGGGTCTGGAGAATAAATCCCTGGAGAACCCTGGTGAAGGGTCTGGAGAATAAATCTTATGAGGAGCAACTGAAGGAGCTGGGGCTGTTAAGTTTGAAAAAGAGGAGGCTGAGGGGCGACCTCATTGCTGTCTACGACTACCATAAGGGACACTGTGGAGAGGTTGCTGCTGGTCTCTTCTCACAGGTAGTTGGAGACAGAACAATGGGGAATGGCCTCAAGCTTAGGCTGGGTAGGTTTAGATTGGATATTAGGAAAAAGTTTTTCATGGAGAGAGTAGTCAGGCACTGGAATGAGCTGCCCAGGGAAGTGGTTGAGTCACCAACCGTGGATGTGTTTAAGGGTCATTTGGATGTGGTGCTTAGGGATATGGTTTAAGGTGAATCTTGTAGAGCAGGGTTATAGGTTGGACTTGGTGATTCTGAGGGGCTTTTCCAACCTGGATGTTTCTGTGATTCTGTGATCCCAATTCTGCACTGTTATACCCATTCTGATTTCATGACCAGAATGAAAAAGACAAAGTGGATACAGCTGATAGACTTCTCCCATCTCTGACTTTTCCATGAATAACATTCACTTCCAAAGGCATAATGACACCAACCCTTGTACAGAGAAATGAACAGCAAGCACTGCTACAGATGGCCTTGGAGTGGTTAGCTCATGCTGACAAGTGCTATGATTCATTTCTGAGTGCCTGGTTAAGGCAGGTCACTTATTGACAGGGGATGGAAAAAGCAATCTCTAAACATCCTATCATGTGGAAACAGGAAAGAAAAAGCAACATTTCTCTACTAAAATATTCTTCATCAAACACACGCAGATGATCCTTTGCAAAGGGTTAAAGGCTACTGGAGTGATACATTTCAAAAGCGGATGTTTCATTTAAAAGATTCAGCAAATCTTTCAAGCAAATCTTCTCACACAAGCAGTACACTTTTAAAAAATGCTTGAGGATTTGGGTATTCCTTAGTTTCAGGGTTCTCATTTTAGCAAGCTTTAAAGAAACTAATTTTTTTAGAAGAATCATTTTTTCAGCACTTTCTGTAAAAAAATAGGTTGCTGGCTGTCTGTCAGACTAGGAGCAGGAAAAAATCTCCCTAAACCAGGCAGATCTACATATGGTGGTATTTGAGGCAGTGTTTTCTAGGGAACAAGATCTGGAATTCCCAGATCTTCCATCCAGAGCTGGGAGACAATGGACTTGAGGCCAACAAAGATGGGAGTAGTGAACAGGGTAAAAGTTGTGGTGTAGAGTCAGAGGGCCAACGAAACCTGACTGGGTACCTTTGTAGAACTCCATAAGGTTAGAAATCACCAAGTGACACAGCTTCTCTCCTTGAAGTTGATGTTACCATTCATAAGAGGAGTTAGACTTGCAGTTCAGTTATTTAACTTTGAATACCTAGTATCACTTTTTCTTTCACATGTAGCACTTTACCATTTGACAGTACTCTGGTGAACAGTGCTCAAAAGTGAAAAAATAAAGTGAAAAAAAGATAAAAAATTAAAAATAGGAACACTTTAAATCAAAATACTGATTTATGACTCCAGAGTGATAAGAAGTAGCCTTACTACAAGTGAAAACAAATTCCTACCTATTGGGTTTTTTGGGTTTTTTTTGTTGTTTTGTTTTTTGTGGTTTTTTTAAAATTAACAATCTCCGTAGCTATAACAGAGCAAAATTAATTATGCCTGGCCTTACATCATGCTTAATGTGTACTGATGCAAATGCACCCGATTATAATTTATCTGAACCTTAATAATAGAGTAAATGAGCACTAGATTATGTTATACAAAAGCAATGGAAGTAGTTAAACTTCATTTAATAAAATCATCAGGGATAAGAAAGCACTAATGACTTATGCTCTTCCTCTGCAGGGAGTAGAAGATGTGTTGGTACATAGGAGTCTGGGTACCACTGAGATGAGAGCTATGTAAATATATAAACAGGAATGTTAAGGTAAGTAGTGTATCGTATACAGAAAGTCTTAGAGTGAAAGCCTGAAGCTACAATAAATTATTTACTTTAAAGCACCAGGAAACAGTACCATCTCAGGAAAATGACAGCAAAAATATTCTCCATCCTCTGAGAGCCAAGGCAACAACACTGAATTACCTTTAAAGTGCAAAGTCTGTTAAATCTTGTACTAACAGTGTTTGAGAAAAAAGTGTTTGAACTGTGAACGGTTGTTCACTTTGTATAGCCTTCTGTCTCTTT
>VWYK01083095.1:0-10039 GCA_013399775.1 Semnornis frantzii | reverse complement strand
CCACTGGTCATAGTGGATGACAGCGTTCTTTGAGCATTCCCCTGAATGAAACCAAGGAGCTGAGGTCGAGAAAAGGCACTAGAGTTTTATTTTGCTCATATGTGCACAGAGAAAAATTAGAAATGCAGAAGAAGAGGAAAAGCAAGAAACAACAAAAGCAAAGAGAATCACTGAAGTCAGTGATGTCTCGAAGGTCCTATGATTTCTTCTTCTGTCTTCTCTTGGTAGGGAATTTTCCACTTCTAGCAATTGCTTTCACAGTTTTATAGCCTTTCCAATGCAGTATGTGTTTGCACTTCCTCAACTGGTTACCATGGTTACAACAAATCTGACTTACTCAAGCACCAATCATGCAGTTGTTGTGTGCTGTCTAACTCTAAACTTCACATGTACCAGTCATCTGTTGTGGACTCTTTCCATCTGAAGACAGCCTCAAGGGCCATCAACTGTCCCATGACCCCTTAGTGCAGTTGTGCAGTAAGCTCCAGCTTGCCTTATAAAAACTCTTGAACACAGAACTTGCAGTTTTGTTGGGTTATCAGTTACTATAGTCACAGACCAAAGTTTAGGATGAGATGTGCAGCTGAACCATTTTCATTGCTACTGTAATAGAACAATGTTGAGAAAAAGAACTTTATTCAGTTTTCCACAACACCTTGAAATACAAGCTTTGAAAGTCACTGTTATCTGTAAAACATATATTTATTATACACACACATACGAAAGGAATACTGGATTTAGATTACAGAATTTAAAAGTTAGCTTGTCACTGACTAGCTTGAAAACAGGAGGCATAACTGTGTCACATTGATCACTCCTATCTCTGCAACTATTTGGAAATCCTAAGCATATCTACACAATTTGACTGGTTGTATGGCAACATTTCTCTTTACACTGGAAAAGCAAATGTAGCGTTGGCATTTTATTCTCATGCTGACAAAATTAAATTAGTTTTGCATTAGACTGCAACAGAGAGATGGGAGGGACATGTACTGTCATTCAATCTAGAGAGTGTGGTTTTGAATTAAAATGTTTTCCTGGTTTAGTGATGCTGGACCAACTGTATGTCTGTTCACTACACATAACCACTTTCTATGTGACACAATGAAAGCAGAAGAGGAAATGCTAGTCTCTGGATGGCAAACTTGCAAACTCAGTGAAGGTGAACTCAATTCCCCTGTGCATGTTATCAACAAGCATATTAAACAGCACCAGTCACAGAATCATAGAATGGTAAGGTTCCTTTGATGAGGAATTTCAATTATTTTGTAAATGGCCTCCTTATATTAATTTATGGAAAGCTAATAAATGTATTATAGATGCCTACATTGTTGGCAAATCCAGTGAAGGTTAAATTGTTAATACTAAGTAGCAATAGCTTACCTGTAAACATCTTGCCATTTGTGGAATTTTCTGATGTTGCCTCTCTATTATGGCTTCATAACACAAGGATCAGTGAGACTGTTCATCCTGAAGGCCACCAGGGAAAGCAGAAGCCAAGATGATGTGAGAAGAACACTGTGTGGTGACAGACTTTGCTGCCAGTCAGGACTCTCCCTAGGCTTTAAAATAAAACCTGCCACAAAGATTAGACTAGGTGAAGACCTCTGAGGACCTTCTGTGTGCTGATGAAGCTACTGGAGATCTATTTGAGGGAAGTGCAACCATTGGATGTGTATGCTTACAGTCTGAATATGCTCTTTCAGATGACTCTTTAATTGTTAAGGAAGATGTATTAGCATTTCTCTCTGATGAAAGTGTTTCCTGTAGTCTTCTAGAATGAATGGTACTAAAATTTATTTTGCCTTATTTTAAGTAGAGCTGAATGATGGCAGTCCCCACTGAAGTCAGCTTGAGTTTCTGACATTGATAGAATGTCCCTTGTCTCTTCTTCTAAGAATTGTCTCTTGCCTCTTTTAAAAATAATTTTAATAACTATATTTTAACCTTTTAGTTATTTCACTATAATACTATGCAGACATGTCTGCTTGCTACATGAAGGGATTATTTTCTCTGTGTGTAGCAGTTAGTTGTCCATATGCAAAGTAAGACAAAGAAAGGTCATTGAAATCTTAGCAATTAGACAAAGAAATTTAGAAATTATAAAATAAGCAGATTAACATTAAATTTTAAAAGTCCTGTTAGAAAGATACTTGACCTGAAGATCCTGAAAATAACTGTCATATCAGGATGGTAAGGAATGAAGAAAAGCAAGATCTCACATTGCTGTAAGTGCCATTTGATTTACGTCCTTAGCCCTATATTATTAAATAGGCCTTTAGTCATTTAATATAATGTACTTAGCTGTACATCTATGATTTTACCTAAAGGGTTTCTTTTTTGAAAGTATATACTGTCTTATTGTGTACTTTTATAAAGATGGCACTATTAAAAGAAGGAGTTGCTTTTGTTTCCCTTTAAACCTGGGTCTTCAAAGGCAGAAAAGGACTCTGGGCATGAGCTGCTTGCCTTTACCTTGTCACCACTGATTAACAGCTACCAGGTTGCTTTAATTTGTGAAAAAACAAGCGACCAGGTCCCTCTCCTAAATGACAGAGAAATGTAAGTTGGAAAATAGTAGCGAGGTTTCTACTCTTTGCATTTTAATTAACTTTAGTGTAGGGTCACTCAGGTTGCTTTCTGCGCTTTGAGTTGCTGATCAATAATGTTTAAAATGTCAGCCTATGGAGTCTTGACACCTAATCAATACTACTTTTGATTTACCTAATAAGATTTCCATATTGTAACTTGAATAATATATGGATTGATTTCTAAAAAGCAAACACCTACCTATTTTCATCTCTTAGGGTGCATGTGTTCAGGAATGCAGTCTTTCACCTACATTCACTGCCAAAACCAGTACTGAAAATACTGTTTTGTCTAAAGAGGGACAAGTGATCTGAGGTGACAGGACCATCTCTTAGAGGTATTAATATTTTATGGAATCTTAATAAAAGGTTGATAATATTTCAATGGAAAGTATTTAACAGTGTAATAGTAGGAGTGTGTAAAAATATTCGGGTTGTGTGTTTCGTTGTTTGATCATTTTGTTGTATTTGTTGTACTATAGAAAAATCTATTGTGTAGAGTACAATGCAATCCCTGGAGCTACAATAGACTACTTTAGCATGACAATAGCACTGAAATGAGTATTAAGAATCTCACTGAGCTGAAAGAAGGCAGAACTTACTAAGGAATTCAGTTTTCAACCCACAGTGTCACGCTGAAACTTTTACTTTATCAGAGCCATCACACTATATTGTCATTTCTTTATGTTTGTTTTTCTTTTTTACATGCCATCTTAATAACTTGTTTTATCTAGTGTTTGGGCTACGAGAGTTGGAGCTCTTCAGCCTGGAGAAGAGAAGGTTTTGAGGAGACCTTATAGTAACCTTCCAGTATCTGAAGGGGGCCTACAGGAAGGCTGGGGAGGGACTATTGACAAGGTCTCGCAATGACAGGACAGGAGGCAATGGGTTTAAACTGGCAGAGGGGAGATTTAAACTGGATGTTAGGAGGGAGTTCTTTCCAGTGAGGGTGGTGAGACACTGGAACAGGCTGCCCAGGGAGGGTGTGGATGCGCCCTCCCTCGGGGTGTTCAAGGCGAGGTTGGATGAGGCCTTGAGTGACCTGTGCTAGTGGGAGGTCTCCCTGCCTATGGCAGGAGATTGGAACTAGATAATCTTTGAGGTCTCTTCCAACCTTACGATTCTATGATTCTATGAATTAATGACATTTCTTTTTAGTGCTAGACAGAATTTATGAGCAGCTATAAAATTTAAAGTAAATCATTGCACTGAACATAGGGAATTTAAAATTAGGCTATATTTTTATGGAATAGAATAAATGGCATGCCCTTACCACTGGCACAGTTAAATGTAATTTTATTTTACATGTCTTTATATTGTGAGCAATCAGTAAATGTTCTGTCAGCGAACATTATGCTGTATGTTAAAATGTGGAGGGCAACCGTTTGCTTTTCTTTCAAAATACAGGCACTAAACTGTTTTACTTTCTTGATAAATCAAAGAAAATGCACCTTTTCCAAGAAGAAAAGCTCTGTAAGCTTTAAGACTATCAATTTAAGTTATTTTCGTTTGTAATCTATATGGGTGAATTACATAAGAAGTTGACTCAGGAAGGACACAAAACCACTACATCCTCCAGAATCACAAAGCGGAAGGGATTGGAAGGGACCTGTGAAGATGATCTAGTCAAATGCTCCCTGCTTCAGCAGGATCATCTAGATTAAATCACTAGGAACACATTCAGGTGTGTTTTGAATGCTGCTAGAGAAGGAGATTCCGCAACCCCTCTGAGCAGCTATAACAAGTTAAACAGCCTTTTTCCCTGCATCACAGATGTGAGGGAAAGTAACACACAAAACAATCTTTGGGATGAGGTAGAGTTGAAATAAAAGGAGTTTAGTATAAATGAGGTAACAATGAACAATTACCTTAGCCTATTTGCAGGGGAAGTGCAGCAAAATGCAGAAAGCATCATCAAGCAGAAAATCAATGAGTTAGCCAACTCCTACCTATCCCACCACCATCACTGCAGAAAAGAAACACCAACACTCAAAACCAGAACCCAAAGCAGGAACTGGAATGGGAAGTGTCTCATGTTAAAATCTGAACTTCAAGCCCCATAATATTGTCCCCAGCCAGTACTTTCACTTTGAAGTTGGCATGAGGTAGGGTGCTTTTGAATAACAATGGCAGATTTCAACTCAGTCCATGATAAAAACCTGTTCCACTGTTCTGCCACCTTCAAAAAGAAGAATTTTTTTCCCTTACGTTTATGTGGAATCTGCTGTGTTCTAGTTTGTGTCCATTGAATTATAGAATGGTAAGAGTTGGAAGTGACCTCTGAAGATTATCTAGTTTCAATCCACCTGCCATGGGCAGTGGCGCCTTCCACTACATGACGTTGTTCAAAGCCCCATCTAATCTGGCCTTGAACACTTCCAGGAGGGATCAGCCACACCTTCTCTGGGCAACCTGCTTCAGTTTCACCATCTTCATACTAAAGGTCTTTTTCATGATATGTATCTAAATCTATGCTTTTAAGGTTTAAGACATAAAAATATTTCAGATTAATTAGGCAATTAAGCTTTAGTTCTTTTAGTATCTTTCTCAATAAGTATGTAGTTGTTGCTTGGAATGTCAGGATATTTGACTTAGACCTGACAAGTTAGGTTCCTGTTGTAGAAATGAATAATTGGCGTGATGGTTTGGGAGTTCCCCACCCCCCCACTCTATGAAAATCACCCAGATTAGACTCAGCCGGCTGGAAGTTAAGGACTGAAGCTCTATTTACAGCTTNTCAGCAAGCCTATGAGTGAAGTAGACATTACCATTGTTTTCTTCCCACAGCCTATATCTTTTCATTAAAATATTCCAATTAGCCTCAAACTAGCACAATTGGTTATGGATTATTAATATTAATTTATGTATGAATATTAACTTTTTTGTTATTAATATTCAACATTTTGGGGAAATTCCCTGAAATTCTTTGGATTTTCAGTCAACAAGAAGTAGTTGCACAAAGGGTATTTATAAACAGGGAATGAAATAGTTTAAACAATCAGAACTTGGAAAATAGGAATGTGAAAACAGGAAAAATTCTAACTGTGCTTGAGGAGTCCAACATTAACAGTGCAGAAAGTTGCAGGGCTTCTAAATCACTCCCCATTAAATACATCATTTTGAAAATGAAACTGACCAATAGGCACTAGCACCACTGTTCTGTCCAATGAGTTCAAAGCCCTCCTGTGACCATGCAGGCACCTTTAGGGGCAGCACCAGACACCTGACATGTGGTGCTAAGCTCCTAGCCCTCAAGGCTTTGCTGCTCCATTGTTCGCTCCTTCTACTCAACTCCTGGACCCACAACAGCAGGAGAGCAAGGGTTAAACCAGCCCGGTAGGATTTATGCCCTGCCAGGACAGCTCCTCAAACTCCCAAGACAGCTGTAGAATTATTTTCCATAATCAGGTCTTCTTTAGTCTTCATCAGAAGTATTTATCATATAATTTCCTTTCGAGTCAGTATCTTCCAGGTAAATAAAATGCTAGCTGACATTTTCAGAGACCTCCTGTGCCATCCAGGAGGAGGTTAGGGATGTCTCAATCAGGAAGTTGAGGAGATGCAGTTCTTTTGAACATTCCTGTGAGTGAAATTAAAACATTAACGAAGTTGTATATCAAAATTAGACTATACATTAGTTGCAAACAAAATAGAGGAAGAAGGAAAATAAAATGGAGACAGAGAGGGAAAATGGAGAAAGAGAGAAAGTAAGAGAAATTGAGAGATAGTTACTACCTCAGGGTCTTTCTACAGTGTCAGGAGGGAGACGTTCCTGAACTGCTGCCTCCAGCCTGTGGAGTGTCAGCCTCCTTAGAGGCATAACCCAGGATTTTGACACTGTTCCTGGTTCATTCACCATAGCTACACCTGGCCCATGCCCTTGTCACATTGCAGTGCACATGTGACTTCCAGGTACCTCTCAGTGGGGTTACAGGGGTCATCATCAAGCTATATCCACCTCTCTTAGCTGACCACCAGAACCTCTGGACAATTGCTGTCTCTGTGGGCAAACCTGACACATCAAGGCAGTCGTTTACAACGATCTTATATTTGTTGAGACACTTCTCAGGTTCTTGCTGTAATCATCATATTCACAGGGTGATTTACTTTCAGGAGGCAATTCCCACAAGGGGAGACTGGAGAGCACTACCGATTCAAAGCAAAAGTTTACCAGGGAAGGTTTCAACAATTCAGCTATGTGCAACATGGGGCTTTTTTTGCCTATCCTTCTCTTTTACTGCTGAAGTTATTTTGATTCGATTTGACCCTTCTGTACACTTGATATGTTCTTATTTTTGTAATCCATATATCCATAGATCTGTTTTCCATTTTTATAATCATTATTTGCCTTTGTTCTTCTTTTCCTTAAGATGTTTATCATTCCAGGAAGGAATTCAAGAAGTGTGTCTACACATTTGGTTTTGATCACACCCTTCCAAACAAGGCCAAACACCTGGCTGTACGGCCTGGACAGTCTCCCAAATATGGTCTTTGATGGTCTACCAAACAAGACCATTTGCCTACAGGTCCTCGGTGCCTTGCCAAACAAAATCTGACATTGGCCTATGTGGCCTTGATACTCTGCTAAACAAGGAAAGTTAAATACATTCTTACAACTTTTTGTCCACTCTAATGATTGTATTTTGTCTTAGCTGCAGCTTTCACTAAAGAGCATGTATGTCTTGCTACTGGTTATAGAATAGACCATCATAGAATAGACCATTATAGAATAGACCATACCAGGGATAGATATATATCCCACAAATGAGCAGATAGTAATGATATCTAATGTTTACTTGGGATGTTCATCTAGAGGTCAACTTTGGTTTAGGACCTACTGATCAGGCCATAACACTTCACTTTCAGAATCAATACTTATTTCTATATAGCACTAATTTATCATTATTCTAAAATCAAAAGGATTTCAAATCAATTATTTTTCCTAAACTAGCATGAGAGACAAAATTACAAATTACTGCCGAGCTAGATAGAAAACTTGCAAATATCACTACTGCACATTAAAATATTTCAGGGTTCAAATTTTGAGCAGGTACTTAAAAATAAATGTTTGTACATCAGTACCAATGCTATAGAGTCATAGAATCATAGAATGGTAAGGTTGGAAGGGACATCAAGGATCACCTAGTTCCAACCCCATGCCATAGGCAAGGACACCTCCCACTAGTACAGGTCACTCAAGGCCTCATCCAACCTGGCCTTGACCCCCTCCAGGGAGGGAGCATCCACAGCCTCCCTGGGAAACCTGTTCCAGTGTCTCACCACCCTCACTGGAAAGAACTTCTTCATAACACTCAGTCTAAATCTCCCCTCTGCCAGTTCAAACCCGTTACCCCTTCTCCTGTCATTGCAAGACCTTGTCAATAGACCCTCCCCAGCAACCTCCTCCTGGCCACAACCACCCTTCAGGTAGTTGTAGACAGCAAGAAGGTCTCCCCCGAGCCTCCTCTTCACCAGGCTAAACAATCCCAGCTCCCTCAGCCTCTCCTCATAGAGCTTGTGCTCGAGGCCTCTCACCAGCCTCGTTGCCCTTCACTGGACACATTCAAGTACCTCAATGACCTTCTTAAATTGAGGGGCCCAGAACTGGACACAGTACAGTCTAAATTCACCACTCAGTATCAAAAACAAAGATACCTTTATCTCTAGGGAAGAAGTGATAAGATTATTTATTTTAGCATTTAATAGCTCACCTTGATCATGTAACTCATGACTATCTAACCTATAATGTAACAGAGTGAGAATTACATCCTCATTTCTAATGGTTCTAATTAATTTAAACATAATAAATGTACTTGATTGAAGTGATTGTATTGGTGGAAAGAACAGTGGCATTCAAATGTTTAATTCAGGGAGCTCTCACAGAAGAAGACGATACCTAACCTAAAGCTGGAAAGCAAGATTAAGCTTAAACTTGGTGGAAAATTAAACAGAAATCAAGTATGAGAAATCAGGGACAGAACAATGAGGGGTTTTATCAGATGCATTATCTAACCCAAAGTAAGAGTTACTGTAGAAATTTGCTCATTTGAGACGTTTGGAATTTTATATTATTCCAAGCTCTTTAGGCGGTACTGTAATTTACAAGTGCAAAAGTTACTACAGGAGTGTGCACATTGGTGTCATGCAAAAGATTAAGTGAAATGATTACAGGTGTCTTGTCTTCAGACATAAACTAGAAGGGAACATATTACAGTCATACATCTGCTCACAGACTGAGAGAACAGAAATCATCAGTGCATTTTGTATTGGTACTGCATCTGAGCAAGTGAAGCATGTGTTCTGTCAGGTATGCACGAGAGTTAGAGGAGAGCAATATGTTAAGGATTGGAATGCTATACAACTTTTTTCAATGTCATTGAATGTCATAATTTTTTTCAGCATTTTGACAGTTGAATATTTTTTTTTGCTTTTATATTTTGTTTCGTCTTACTAACATAAGAATGAAAATACTCTTAGAGTCAACAAAGCCAGTGTTTTATCTGGTGTACTAAAATGGAAAGAGTAATAGTCAGTGAGCCACAGCTAAAGACATTGCTGCATGAGTGATGTGACAGTGTTCCATGACATCATTGAGTAGGTTAAAGTGGATGGAGTTATAGTAGTTAATATGGAGAGATGGAATAAAGGGCTCATCAAATGACACATTCACAATTCCATGATCTTTTTGAGGACCATCGTAATGGTGTACATCTTCAAAGCTTTTGTATACCTTTAGTTGTGCAGCTCCCTTTTATGTTAGCGGGAGACATGCTTTACTGAGGTAAGATTTCACTGACTTTCACATAAACTGTAACTGAGTAAACCAGACCTTGATTACTTTTATTATGGCTTGTTATGAATTCTGTAAGTACTGTTAAACAGGTAGTAAATTCTTTAATTAATGTAAGCTTTCTTACTGTCTTAGCAGTTTAATTTTCATTTGTAGTTTTATTCAGTATCATCCTCTATGGTCAGCAACAGTTTTTCATTGTCTCATTAAGTATTACTCTTTTCACCTTTCTCTCATATTTCATTTTTATTTTACTGAACCTTGTATTATCAGTTAAAAGGGAAAAATACTACTTCAATCCAAGTTGGTGTTAAAATTTATATTGATGCTAATAATTTTAGTTTTACATTCTATAGACCTGGTACTGTCCAGTGAACTGAGAGAGGAGTAAGTGAGTGTCATATGTGTGATGTGAATGTGCTTTTAGGAAGGAAAAAAATAATCCATCTCTTACAAATACTTGCTGCTTTAGTAAAGCACTCTTGCATATAAGATTATACTGACAAAAAAAAAAAAGTAGTATATTTTGCTAAAACAGAAGAGAATAAACTATCAGCTGTACTACAGCAGGACTTGAAGCTACTGAGCTTAAGGAAAAGTACTTTTGGCCATCATTCAGACATTCCAGGATGAAGGTGTCATGGATTAAGTTGAACCTGCT
>VWYK01083092.1:0-15806 GCA_013399775.1 Semnornis frantzii | reverse complement strand
TATTGAAGGTTTGTTTCCGTATGTGAGAAGCCACTCATATATTAATATCAATATTAAGAGTTCTATAAATATTAGGTATTAATAGCATATATATATATTAATATTGGCTAGATTTTTTTTTTTCAGACAGCTTCAGTTTTTGGATACAAGACCTTTTCCTCCTTCATTATGAGATTTTCCTTTGCCTCCAGCCAGTTACCTTATTGACAGAAATAGCCTTTACTGACTCCCCAGATGCTTGCTACTCCTTCAAAGATCCTTCCATTTAGTTTAGTGAATGTGTCAGATAACTGCTCAGATCAGGAGGAGATAGGCAAAACCTGGGAATCAAATAATATCCAACCCGACATCTTACCCCTTCAGCATCCCATACTCACTGGCTGCACTGGACTCTTCTCAGAATATCTGAATTAAATACATCAGCAGATGAGGGATTTGTTTCCTGTGATAAATATGGCTCTGCAGACAAAATAGACCAGGGCAGTTAAAACAGCAAGATATTGTTGTATCCTGCCTATGCAGTGTATTGAATTTACACAAGCCATAAGGATTTCCCGACAGTTCCCTCATTCTTCAGGGTAACAAGGTTGAAGGAAGCAGCCTTATCTTCTTGTTTAAAGTCAAGAGAGTGCAAGCAGCTTGCAAATGTCTTTCTAACCTGGTTATCTTTCTCATTTTCACTTCCGAATGGTAGTGATACCTTTGCAAGTCAAAGCCACTTAATGTCAGCGAGCACTGACTTGATTTGCCTCTTCTTTCTGTGCTTTTCCATTTTAATTACTTTGGGAAAGTGAAGCTTGGACCCAATTAAATTAATTTAGAATGTGCTGCTGTAATCTGAGAGGTACCAGAATTTATGTTAGTTAATAACTCACTGCCCAGTCCTTTATACCATCTGACTTTGGTCAATAGTGTCACTGTGTTTTCTGGTATGGAGAGCAGGGCAATAATCATAGAATCACAGAATGGCTTGGGTAGAAGGTACATTTAAAGGTCATCTAGTTCCAGCCCCACTGCCATGGGCAGGGATACCTTCCACTAGACCAGATTGCTCAAGGCCCTGTTCAGTCTAGCCTTGAACACTTCCAGGCAGGGGCCATCTGCAACTTCACTGGGTAACTTGTTCCAGTGTCTCACCACTCTCACTGTAAAGAATTTCTTCCAAATATCCAGTCTAAATCTCCCCTCTTTCAGCTCAAAGTCATCATCTTTTGTCCTATCACTATAAGCCATTGTAAAAGGTCACTCCCTAGCTGCCTTGTAGGCTCCTTCAGGTGCTGGAAGGCCACTATAAGGTCTCCCTGGAGTCTTCTCATCCCCAGGCTGAACACCCCCAGGTCTTTCAGCTTGTTCCCACAGGGGAGGTGCTCCAGCCTAGTCATATTTTTCACATTACCTGAGTTAAATCAGTCTGAATATGTTGATGTAGGTCTCATGTTTATCAGGTACTGGTAATCTTCTTGAGTATGCTCCCTACCAAATGAGGGTTTATAGCATGAAAAAGGATGATAATACCAGTAAAGCTGCAACCTCACTTTGTATTATACTGCCAAACATGTCTGACATGCAAGAGTGTCATAGAATCAAACAATTGTTTTGGTTGGAAAAGACCTTTAAGATCATCAAACTCAGCTGTTAACCCAGCACTGCCAGGTCACCACTAAACCATGTCCCTCAGCACCACATCTACATGGCTTTTAAATCCTTTCAGATATAGGCACTCCACTGCATCCCTGGGCAGCCTGTTCCAGGGCTTAAGAACTGTTTCAGTGATGAATTTTTCTCCTAATGTCCAACCTAAACCTCTCTGGGCACAACTTGAGGCCACTTGCTCTTGTTCTGTCACTTGTTATTTAGGAGAGCAATGCCCATCTTGCTCCAGTCTCCTTACAGGGAGCTGCAGAGTATTTGTAGTTGCATCTGTAAGGAAGGTTAAAGTAGATCATACACAGAAAAAGAGAAGGTGGTGGAAAAAAAACCAACAACTTGATCCCTGAGAACTGAAAGGTGACAAGTGTGGTTAATTTTATAACAGGCTTCAGGGGGCAACAGAAAACTAAGAATTGGTAAATCAGACAAATTACTTCCAAATGTGATTAAGACCTAGCTCCAGAACAGCTGTGACATGCCAGGGACAAGTCAACACAGCTTTTGTGCTAGAAAATGTCTTACAAACCTATCACAGGACTCAACAAGCAGGTGGACAGCAACAATGCTGCTACTGCAACCTGTTAGGAATTCAGAGAAGCTTTATACCAAAGCCTCTCATCAAAGGAGACTAAGCCGCTATAGAATGAGAGAACATTGCATGGACAAAAATTGGGTTAAAGGATAGGAAGTATATCAAGGTGTAAATCACTCATTTTATGCAGTGGAAGGAAGTCTCCTGTGAGGTATCCACGAGATGTGTCCTGGGGACTACACAATTCAGCATATTCATAACCAGCCTGGGAAGAGGAATAGTCTTGAATTCACTGATGATATTAGTTAAGGTGATAGAGATGAAAGCTGGCTGTGAAGCACTGCAGAGGAACCTTCTGAGATAGCTGACCTGGGCATTAAGATGACAAGTGGGATTCAGTATGGAGTGATACACATTCCAAGTATCACACGTAAGATGATGGACTCTGAGCTGACTCTAACCATAGAGAAATGAGACTCCATATTGCAATAAACGGTCCCATGAAAATGTCAGCTCAGTGCTCCAGAATGCTCTAAAAGGTAAAGAGGCTGTTAGAAATTACTAAGGAAGAAATGGGGAAACAAAACAAAGCACCTGCAAGCCTCTATAAATCTGCAGTGTGCTGCATCTGAAACTGCATGTGCATTTCTGTCCTCCCCATGCCTGATCCCAAGAAGGATAAAATGGAATGAAAAAAGGGTGAAAGGAAAGCAATAAGTGGTTCAAAGTTTTGGAGAGGTTATGGCTGGAAAACAAGAAAATGAAAGAAAATGCAACAGAAGCTGATAAAATTCTGAGTGCAATGGAAAGAGTGGGGAAGGAGAGATTGGCCCCCAACAAAGACTGTGCAAACAAAAGTAGAAAGTGGCATGTTTTATAGCAAGCAGAAGGATCTGTTCCCAGACTGTGTCAATTACTTGTGAGTTCTTTTCACTGAATGTTAGAGGTGCTAAAAATATCTGTGGAACCAAGGGAAAGCCAGGACGCTAGGAAGGTGTCATTTATGTGTGTTCATATTATTTTCCTTAATCATCTTCTGCTGGCTGTTCTCAGGAGGATACAAGGCTGGAAGGATTATAGTCTAACTTGGTATAGTCTATCTTCTTAGAAAAGCAGGGTTGAAATGAAGATGTTAGTATTGATCATCTTCTCAATGCTGATCAATACCTAAAGGGCAGGGGCAAGACAATGGGGCCAGACTCTCCTCTGCGGTGCCCAGTGAAAGGACACAGGCAACAGGCACAAACTGGATCATGAGAAAAAACTTCAAGAGCCCTGGAGCAGGCTGACCAGAGAGGTTTGGAGAATCCTTCTCTGGAGAGATTTCAAACTCACCTGGACATTGTGACTCTGGGCAACCTGCTGCGGGTGATCCTGCTTTAGAAGGCAGATTGGACTAGATGATGTCCAGAGGTCCTTTCCAACTCCCACCATGCTGGGATTCTGTGATGTCCTGTCTACAGTATCCAGCATCACATAAGTGCATAAGTGATGCTACAACTGCCGTTGTGTTAGTCTGTCCGAAACCTTCTCATGTGCCCAGGATGACCTACACCAAGAAACCCAACTCCCATCATTGCTGTTGTTACCAATAACTAATAGCAGCCAGCCGCAACACAACAATAGTTCCGAGTGGCAGCCTCCTGAAATCCTTGTGACCCTTTTCTGTTTGCTTGCCTTTTTATGTTCAAACCATTCCTGACAATTTAATAAGCCCAGGCGCCAAAACTGTTTACCAAGCTCATTCCCTACAATGAGTAATAAGAGAGTGAGCAATTGGAAATTCCAAAGGCTGCAGCAACACCATTCAGAGAGATGTGTCTTTATCCCAAGCTGCCTGCCGAATGCCAATTGCTTTCCATGGCTGGTTGCTGTAGGACCAGATGATGGGGTATGGGAGCTGACTGCTTCAGAGGTACCTTAACTGGACTGACGCTGCTTTTCTCCACTCTGCTTCTCTCAGATTGCTGTGGAGGTGAACTTACAAAATGTATTTCTGAGCAGAGGAACATTGCTTTTTAAATACAGCAGCTGCACAGAAATATTTGTGTAGCCTGCTGCCTTAGGACATGGTCCAAAATAGGTGCAGGAAGTTCTTCCACTGCTTCAGAAAAGCACAGTTTGCATCTCAGAGTCAGGCAGATATTATCTAAGAAAATAGCAAAGTGCTGAGAATAATTTTCATTTGTGAGTGCAGTGGTAGTCCCATCTTCCAGTTGCAAAGCTTTACAGAAGAAAATAAAGTAACAAGAGGCTGCGAACATCATTCTAACCCACTCGTTTTTTTTCCTGTGTTCCCTATATTGTTAGTGATCACTTGTTAAGTCGAACTGACTTAACACAGCTGAAGAGCAATTTTATCTGCTGCCATTTGTTAGAGAGATGAGATTCCAGCCCAGCTGATGTAACTTGCAGCTTGTGAGCATAATCTTAGAAAAACAAATCCATTATTTTTTCTGAGACTTCTTTACCAGCTCATTCTACTGAGAATAAAGTTTGCAAGAGCCCATACATGTCACCATCTAATCCCTAAGTGTGAAATTGGGATGTATCAGTTAGAATGCAATTCAGATGCATTTCATTTCTCAGAGCTCTGTTGCTGGCATACCTTGATAAGAGATTACATGGAAGAGTGTCATCACTGTTTGGTTTTAATTTGTTGGGGTTTTTTTGTTTGTTTGTGTTTGGTGCTTTGGGTTTTTTGGTTGTTGGTTGTTTTGGGGTTTTTTGTGGTTTGTTGGTTGGTTGGTTGGTTTGGTTTTTGATGTCAGGCAACAGGCTTCTTGCAACACAGATCTCTGGTGAGCAACTGCCACAAAACGTAGAGCTGTAGCCATGATGCTCAGTAACTGCCACACAGGTCCTAGATCCTCACCAGAGGCAGTGGAACTACACTGATTTTTTTGGGGTAATTAAACACCCTCCTAGTGTATCAGGGATTGGTGTCAGCATACTTGGCTTGTTTGGGATATTTGGGATTAAATGTATAGTTAGAATCACAGAATGGCAGGAGTTAGAAGGCACCTATGGCAATTGTTTAGTCCAACCCCTCTGCTAAAGCATGGTGACCCATGCCACGTTGCTCAGGTTCACAATGCCCAGGTAGGTTTGGAACATCTCCAGAGAAGGAGACTCCACAACCCCTCTGGGCAGCCTGCTCTAGAACTCCGGCACCCTCAAGAATAAAGCAGCCTCCCAGTGGCTTTTGGGGTTTTACTGCAATTATTGTGCCTGTTGAACCTGAGGACAGACAAGATTGTTTGGTTCAAGATGTAGAATTTAATCCATAATTCATCATGTCGTGCTTACCTCTTCTTGGCAAAGCTATAGGCAGTCTCTTGGTTTAGAGCTTGTGACTGAAAGTCATCTGCTCTGTATTCATCCTCCATTTAGGAATGTACCAACCAGTGCTGCAACGCCACTACCTGTACTCTGAAACCGGGAGCAGTGTGTGCACATGGACTCTGCTGTCAAGACTGCCAGGTGAACCAACAGCAACATTTCTTGTATGTGTGGGGTGGGCAGAATTCCAGAGTCTTCCCAACTCCAGAGCAGTAAGCAAGGGTGGGGAACCACCATATTGGCATGATTAAACGTTAAGACATGTGCATTTCATGTAAGCAGCTAAAACATAATCACATTGTAACAGCTACTAAAGGAGCAGATGGACAGACCTTTTTAATGGTGCCTGTGCTATATGTCACCACTTCATCTACTCATGCAAAACCTCTTTCATGAGCATTTGTTTGCTTTGATTTTTTTTCCCCCACCCGCACTTATATGGTTGTTATGCTCTAACAAGAACTCGTTAAGTGCTGGACCCTCTTTTTATGGGAAGACTTAAAATATTCTGTCAACAACATATGTATTTTTTAATGTTAGATTATCTTATGGAGTCCTAACATACTGCAAAAAGCCAACTTGCCTCAGGCATTTACCTTCTTCAGTGCTCAGACCATCTCTTGCATATGGGCTACTAAAGCTTTCAGCATGTTTCCATTGTGTCTGTGGCAACCATCTGCCTTAAAGCTCAGTAGCAGCAAGCTCTCAAAACAGCTAGAAATGCTTTTTTTTTTTTAGTTAAATTGATTTGCATGTCTTTTTACTTTTAACCAAAGGCATTGTGGGGCTGTAGTTAAAATTCAGTGCTACTCCTAGAGTACACCCACCTTGTCTGCTTGTTGTTGATGCATGGATGTTCAAATTGTCATGCTCCACTGTTACCAGTTGCCTTCAACTATGAAAAGATTTGTAGCTGTGCAGGGAAACCTGGACAGGAACTGTTATATGGATTAGTTGTATGAGTGCATTGGAGAAGATCCTGATGCCAATGACAGAGGGTGCTTTCTCTGAGGGAATGTGCCTTCATCTTCGGAAGCTGTCAGGGAAATGAACCTAGAGTCAGGTGGGCTGGTGGCTTTATGAACCATAGCATAACACATAACATAATGTTATGTGATCAGCTGGCTGCCACCGCTAACTGCTGTGTTATTTATTATAACCATAAAGAATTGCTTAGGTCAGAAAAGACCTTTAAGATCATAAAGTCTGACCATTAACCCAGCACTGCCAGGCCACCACTAAAATACGTCCCTCAGCACCGCATCTGCAGAACTTTTAAATCCCTCCAGGGATGATGACTCCACCACTGCTCTGGGCAGCCTGTTCCAGGGTTTGACAACACTTTCCTTATGTCCAGCCAAAGCCCCCCCTGGTGCAACTTGAAGCCATTTCCTCTTGTCTTATTGCTTGCTAGTTGGCAGAAGAGGCTGACCCCTACCTGGCTTCAGTTTTCTTTCAGGGAATTGTAGAGACCGAGAAGGTCTCCTCTCTAGAGACCTTTCTAGACTAACCCCAGTTCCCTCAGCCACTCCTCATGAGATTTGTTCTCCCTTCACCAGCTGCTTTGTCTTTCTCTGGACCTGTTCCATCACCTCAATGTCCTTCCTGTAGTGAACCCAGGTGAGCCTCATATGGACAAAAAGGTTTCTGCTCTGACTTTCGGCCAGTGCTACAGAGCACCCTTTGCATTACAGCCCAAACTGTTTCTATGCCTGTGTGCTTAGGTAGGACTGCAGGAAGCTATTTGAAAACTAAGCAAAGGCTGGATTTACCTTCTGAACCAAGCCATGTGAGCCATGGCTGCAGCTGCAAATTCAGTTTGAGCCTCCTTCCTGCCAAACTCTTTACGATATGTGTCAAATAAAGACCTATGCAAGCCTTACACTGTCCTCTGCCCTCAGTTGGTGCAGAGCCAGTGGACAGAGCCTTCATGTACCATGTAGGTTGTACCACTGCATACCTCTGATTGAGTGGAATTACAGCAGTTAAGGGGTTTTGTTTGTTTTGCAGTTAAAACCAGCAGGAATTTCTTGCAGAGAGTCAAGCAACTCCTGTGATCTGCCAGAGTTTTGCACAGGAGCCAGCCCTCACTGCCCAGCCAACGTCTATCTGCACGATGGGCATGCGTGCCACATGGTGGATGGTTATTGCTACAACGGCATATGCCAGACCCATGAGCAGCAGTGTATCACCCTCTGGGGCCAAGGTGAGTTTAGGAACCAGAAGATATGTTTATGACAAACCTGGGGAGAAAACAAGAGAGAGGGGGAAAAAAAACCAAACCAAGAAGAATGTGTGATTTGGAAAAAATGTATGCATTGCCAATCTGTATCCATTCTTTTCTGAAATGGGGAACTGAATAATGAGGAAATCATTTTGTGATTCATTTTCTCCCTGATTTGCAGTTGTGTTCATTTCTTGCAGCAGGAGGTAGAGAGCAACAGTAATTAGGTTCATACTGCCCCAAATGGCTGCTTGAACTCAGACAAGTCATTTGATACTTACTCTGCTATGGCCTCATGTCACCTTACAAGGTGCAGGTTGAAATCATATCCCTTTTCGGACTAAGACGTAAGCTTCCTTCTCTGTTTGAAACTGCTCATCTGAGAAACATGTATCATAGAATCATAGAATGGTTTGGAATGGACCTTAAAACTGCTCAGGGAGGTAGTGGAGTCCCTGTTCCTGGTGGCATTCTAAAGTCATGTAAGCATGACAATTCGGGACATGGTTTGATGGCTATGGTAGTGTTGAGCTGACGGTTGGACTTGATGGTCTTAGAGGTCTTTCCCAGTTGAAAGAATTCTGTGATTCTATAGGAATTTACTTACTTTTTTCAGAAGTCCAACATCATGAGTTCTTGGGTGATCTAAACCAAACAGTATCCCAGGAAAGCAGCTCATCTTTCAGTAACATCCTGTGAACATTCCACTGAAACACAATTACTAACTCAGCATTTTGCTGTTGCCTCCTTCATCACTGGGGATGTGTCATTTCTCCTTTGATGTCTCACTTGCTCCCTCTCTCAAATGGGAAAACCATTTTTACATCTCCTGGAGAGAAGCATTATTTAGAGATAGATTTTATTATCTCTTTCAAGCTAACTTTTTGAGCTCCCTTAGCCTCTTTCAATGTACTGCAGTATGTCCTTGCTTTTTAACTCTGTTCCAAAACATATGTACCAATATAATGACAGACAGATGTTTTCCTTGGTCAAAACCCTCATCCAAAGCTTATTGAAGAATTTCTCCGTTATCCTCACAGGAACTTGGATTATTCACAACTTTTGTTTTAAAAAGCATTAAGGCATCTCAAGAAATAATGCCAGTGATAGAGACAGCAGGTTAGCTTGGTCAGGTGGGTATAAAAGCACATTAAAGGAGGTGCAGTTCAAAATTAAACTCCCCACGTGGAACAAAGCATGCATCTGATCTACCCTGAATCCCACTCATGTCGTAGAGTCAATATGAGCTTCATCTAGCCATGTACAATTGTAGTCTCCAGTATTAGTCATACTGGGATTTTTAATCCCCTGGATACAGAGACATTTTCTCTTATATAAAGCAAAATCTCCTTATGAACTGGTTCCCCATGCCATGGAAAGTTACTCAGACTGTTAATAATTTCAGCCACTGAGAAAAATGCAGACAAAGGTCAGGGAGCTGAATTACTACAGCTCCCTTGCCAGATCTGTTTCCTAAGGCAGCAAGTCCTCCAAGCCCCCCAGGCTCTCCTAATTCTTTGTTGTCTTCCTTCTTGGGACAATTCAATATGGGCACTGCTGTGCATGGAGTCTCCAGTGGACAAGGCTACAGATTTCTGCTTATGAGAAAGACTTTACTAAGAGCAGAACTCTAGCAGACTTTAACTGGAATATCCTTATCTGTCTTGGGAATACCCAAGGATAAAGATTTTGAAAGTGAGGATGGGACATAAACAAGTTGAACTGAAAGACTTCATTTTTATCATAGTTTTTTTGATGTATAAGTTAGAAACAATGCCAGTAAAGTAAGCCTTCAGTGTAGGCAGTGGCATTCAAGCAAAAAACAAGGCCATTAAGGACTGAATATCCACCATGTGAGTTCACTTACTGGTTAGAGTATGAGCAGTCAGATGCAGGGTGGAAGTGGACCATGGTTAGATGGGCCTTGCAGCTGGAAATATGTCATGGTACCAACTAAAAATCTTTCCAACCTTATTTGCAGAAGAAAGAGAGACTCGACATTGTAAGATGTTGTTTCTGTACTTCATATCAAAAAGATCCACTTGATTTTGTTTCTGCTCTGTTAAGACCCCACCTGCAGTGTTGGGGCCAGCTCTTGAAGCCTCAGCACAAGAGAGACATGGACCTGCTTCAGCTACAACCCTACAGACAAAATAGATGATTTTCCCACCCAAGTTAGCTGGCCAAACCATGGATAACTGTTTTTTGCAGAAATATTGATTTGTCCAAGCACTGTAAATATTTGAATTCTGTAAAATCAATTGATGATCACAGATTTGTGCCCAGGCTTTTTGTTTTGAAGATGCAAAAGGCATTAAGCCATATTCTTCTAAGTCATATTCTCCTATACTCCTTAAATGCAAAAAAACCCACCAACTCAGTCACATTTTGCTTTCGCACAGTCTCAACAAGGAGGATAACCAAGACAGAGAAAAAGAGGCAAAGGGAAGCTTGTGAAAAGTTTGCTTTGTATTATCAGTGTAGTAAATTAATCTTACTGAGATATAAAATCCAAATGCACATCACGGGACACAGAACTGTGGTTTTATGGTTATATTTGGCTGATCTAGACTAAAATTATTAGTAACAACAACCTGTTGAAATAGGACAAGTGGTGATGGTTTTAAACTAAAAGAGGGAGATTTAGATTAGAGAGAGGGAGGAAATGTTTAACACTGAGAGTGGTGAAACACTGGTCCATGTTGCCCAGAGAGGCAGTAGATGCCCTGTCCCTGGAAACATTCTGGGTCAGGTTGGATGGGGCTCTGAGAAACCTGTTCTAGTTGAAAGTGTCCCTGCTGAGCACAATGATGTTGGACCAGATAACGTTTAAAGGTCCTTTCCAACCCAAACTTCTCTCTGATTCTGTGATTCTGTGTTTTTTTCAGTTCTACAGTTGTAGAACTCAAACAGAATTCCAGTTTGCTACTCATGAGTTTGGGATTTTTCTTTCCCTTTCATAATGCTTGTATATATGAGGGTTTTTTAGATGCCTTGAGATAATGTTGGGAACAGACCTGAAGAATCTTTCTTTTCCATTGTCAGCCTGATACCAGATGTTTCTTTGTCCCTGGAATCAGTACCATGGTCAGAAAATTCTCTCTTCTCTTTCAGGAGATGGGGATGGGTATTTTCTCATTCCAGCAGGGCTTACTCTGATTTAAAATGACACAGCACTTCTGTATCACTTCCAAAAGTATAGCACATCTCTTATTCTGCAATAGACAAAGAAGTGGGCTCATCAATATATGCATTTGAAAAAAAAAAAATTAAAAAAAAAAGAAAAAAAAATTTCCAGGCTGATGACTGCAGTGGTGAGCTTTGACCTTCTGCAGTAGGAAACTGCTGATTTAATCCCTTGAATAAAGCTCAGTGTGGACAGGCTGACAGGACCTTAATTACAGAATCATGATACTACAATTATCAATAGCAAAGTGAAATAAACTCTGCTCATCCAGCTCAAAGCACTTAATAACCACTGGAAATCTTTCACAGATCATTTTTCCTTTGCCAGTAGAGGTAGCAAAATAGAGAAAGACATGACTTTCTGCTTCAGTTTATGTGGTGCAATCATGATGAATGAGTTTCTTCCAGAAACACAACATTGCAATTCTTTTCCTTAAGCCTCCTCCAAAACCCTCCTTTTATCTTGGTAGCTCCATCTGTTCAGCTTCTTACACCCTGATATGTTTTCATCTATAAAAAAGTCCAAATATTGTGGGAAACCAGTTAGGAGAGGGAACAGCAGCTGAATCCCAAGCAACAACGTGCTTTGTTTTGATACCAAGGGCAGAAAATGAAGCTAGATTTTGATTTCCAAGCTGCAGATGATCATTGGGTAGCAGGTGTTTTCATACACAGACTGCTCTGAGCCTGGCAGGGGAGACATTGGGGGCTTTTTTTCATTCTTCATGAGGTCGTTTTCCTTGTCATGTATTATGGAGTCACAGCTCAGTGTCTGAGCCCTGCAAAGTGCTGCACATGTGTTCTTCTTCCTTGGGCTGCTGTCCGTCATGTGTAGCGCGCTTGATTTCTGCATTCAAAAATCCAGCTGAACAGAAAAAAGCTTTCACCAGGTGAAAGAGGAAAATAAATACCCCAAAAACTAGGATCTCTGAGAGCTCTTTTTAATAACTTTTTTGGTTGTTGTTGTTGTTTTAATGAATCTTTGTTAGGTCAGAGCACAGGACATGAACATTCATTTTGCTATTGGCACCACTACTGGAGCCACACATCGCTGCATGTCTGCTCTGGGCTGCTGCTGCCACATCTCCAAGGAAGCCTCCAGTCATGGCACCAATATGCCATTGGCTGAATACATTGGTTTGAGTTTAAGCCTCCCTGGGCACTCAAAAAATATATATCTAACAGAAACCAATACAATGATAGTAGGATGCCTTCCCCTCTCCCACCCCTTTTGGAAAGGAAGAAAGAAAGGAGAAAGGGTAAAAACACCCGAAGAACAGTCTGGTTATGATTTGGAAGTTTTAAAAAAAAAAATTAACAACAAATAAAAGGTATTTAAGGTAGAGGAGTTACAAAGGGAAGGGAAAACAAAATACGAAATATATATCAACCAGATGGATGGCAATGGATGGAAGGGATGTCCACCATGTGGTAGAAAACTGACCACATGGTAAGACAGGAGAACAGGAACGACGGTGGTGTCGAGCATGCAGGCAGGCCACCAGAGAGAGAAACAGGCATTCCTCTGTTCATATAGGGGGGTCCAGACAGGAAGTGGGAGTGGGATAAACACTGCACCTAGGGTCAAGCATATGTGGGGTCAAGTTCTGACCACTCCCCCCACCCAGGTGGGTTAACCCTTTACACTGAACTAATTGGAACACAAGACTCCCAGCCAAAAAATCTCGAGACCCATAGCAATTGCCCGTGACCATGGTAGCATGATCCCTTTGGTGAGGTAGGTCTGAGCAAGCTGGTCTGTGTAGATGAGGGAGCAAAAGCAGGTTTCACCTGGCCTTTTCCTTACAGCACGTTTCTTTCCTTTCCCTCCCCACCCCCTTCCCTTTTAAAGCCGACATAGGATGTGCACATGTTAATGTTTGTATCAAGCTGAATAGTTAATGTGCCTGCCCTGGAAAAACAAGAAGGAATCTATGTGTTGAAAATGGAAATCTGCTTTTTTCACAGTGCCTTGTCTAGATGCTTTTATGATTTTTTGATTATTGCTTGTGGTTTAATGAAAAGAGGCAAAAGAATCCTGTATGAGTCCCTTTTAATAGTGGCGGATTTGAGAAATATTCTGAACTCAGCAAGCTTGATCATAATCTTGCAAAGAATTTCAAGCTCTTGTCCTGCTCTCCAGGGAACCAACAGCTCATATTCTGTTCCTTCTGTGCTTTTCTTTCTGAGTTTTCCAGTTTCAGTATGTAAAAATTGTTAGAGAGAAAAGAGGGTGCTGGCTTAAGCCTCTCCAAGTTTTAATATTTTGCCCTTAATAGCATTAGATGGCTGTTCAGCAGTATATATAGTATTAGTCAAGCTTCCAACTGTGAAATGCAGATAATTAATTGAGTCTTTAATCTCTAAGTTATTAGTGAAAAGACCCACACTAACAGCAAGTTTTACAACCATATTTATGTTTTCTTCACCAAGAATTTGACACACCCCCCCCCTTTTTTTTTTTTTTCAAGAACTACCTCTTTGAAGGCTTTCAGGATAAATTATAGGCTTTACCAGCAGTTAGAGGCAAACACACTTGGAAGTGGCTCAAAACATTAAAAAATAAAAATGTAGCATCAACTCAGATATTCTGTCTCTGTTAAAGATCAGGGAATGTAGGAATGCTGTGTTGTCAGGCTATTTGCATCATTTGCTGCCAGTGCTTTTTTGGTTCAGTTTGGCTGATCCATCAAAAGTACAAAAAATTATCTAGCAGATATCTATGAAGAGTTTTAGCTGGTGTATCTCCTTCCCACATTGTCTCCCCAAAGCAAGACTGTGTGTTGGAGTGGTTTAAATGTTGGCAATGATGTGACTATGCTATTAATTATCTTCATAGGAAGAAATTATGGGATGCTAAAGGGTCCTAGCAAAGGGCCTCTTAATCTTGTAAGGAGCAGCAATTGCTGGCTGGAAATAAAAGCCACACTTCACAATAGGGCAAAGGGATTAAATTCTATTTCATGGGCTAATTAATTGTGGCAACAGTCAAGCCAGAGAAGTAAATCCTCCACCACTTAGACATTCCAGACTAACTAACTAAACAGAAAACGGGCAGGAGGTTGTGTGCATAAGACATGATTAGATGTTCTAGTAGTACCTTACAGCTTCTAGAATGTAGAGATGAGCAATCTGCAGAAATGTTTCCAGTGCTACTCCCACCAGGGAAGTTCCTTTGCCATTAGGATATGTCTCCACCATAAAAGGCTACAAGAGATAAGAACCAGATGCTGCCTGTCTTCTCAGATTCCTAATTCTACTAGAAGAGTAGAAACAACCCTTCTTTCAAGTCAGTCTTTCCTCTCAGGAGTGGATTTACTGAGGATTAAGGTGGGGATAGATTCCTCTCCTCAGAACATTATCCCAAGATAACAGCAGAATGTTCTATTTGCCATCCCAGTGTGGTTATGGTTTTACCAGACAGATAGCATTGAGTTTGTAACTGCTTTTTTTTCTGGTTTCTTATTCTGAGTTGCACTTAAAAATGCTTTTCTTCAAAACTATTTTCTTTGGCTTCAGCTTTTGGGGTCTCACTAAAATCACATGGACTTCTGTGAAATGAAGGGACTTCCCTGACCAACTGGCCTTTGTCTTTCATCACCAAACCAGATTTGGCATCCTAGATTTTCGCATCCTAGGAGGATTCACAAGAGGGATGCCATCTAGAGACATTCAGAAAGAGAATGAGTTGTGCATTGCTCAACAGTGCCAAGAGACACAAACAGCAGTGGAAACCCCACACACCCAGGCTCTTCGATTAACATGCTGATCCAGCATGACTAGCTTGTCGTACTCCATTGCTATGCAGATCACATCCTGCCTTCCCCTAAAGCATCAGTGGAGCTCAAAGAACATTATTAAAAACACCTTGTCTGAGATGGAAGTTCTGATTAGGTTTTGTTTCAGGTGCAAAGCCTGCTCCTGGGATCTGCTTTGAGAGAGTCAATTCTGCAGGGGATCCTTACGGCAACTGTGGCAAAGACTCCAAGAGCTCCTTTGCTAAATGTGAACCCAGGTAGGCTCTCTCCCTGCAAACACAGGGACAGCTGAAAGGGTGGTGGTGGAGGGCTTATAACATTTCCAATTACTTAATTAATCATTGTGTTTGTTTATATCCCCCAGAGATGCTAAATGTGGGAAAATTCAGTGTCAAGGAGGAGCAAATCGACCTGTGATTGGTACCAATGCTGTTTCCATAGAAACTAACATCCCACTTCAGGAAGGTGGCAAGATTCTGTGTCGGGGTACCCATGTGTATTTGGGTGATGACATGCCTGATCCTGGCCTTGTCCTGTCGGGAACCAAGTGTGAAGATGGAAAAGTAAGGCTCCGAAATATTCCCATACAAGGAGAACATCACTACCCTTATGCTACCAAGCATTCAGTGCTAAACCAACTGGCTTTTGGTTTGGGATTGTATTTTATTGTTTTCCATCATGAAATAATTGTTTCTCATGCTCACAGAGTCAGTATTTTGCTCCCTTCTTCTTTGGGCCACAGCTCTGGATTTAAGATGCAATGCAAGTTGTTTACATTTGTAACTGATTTTTTAAGGACAATCCCAAGTCCACATAGAGATATTTTCTGCAAAGTAGATGCAGCAAAACACATTGCAGGCTTGGTAATGAATTTCTGAGGGGTTCAGTTCACTTTGCCAGTGTCTAAGGCATTGCAAATTGTCATTAGCTTCACTTTAGGTTTCAAAATTTAATATATCTGCTGACTATGACTTCTCCTCTCTTCTTCCCCTCCCGCTCCCCTTTTTCTTTTTTTCTTGCAGGAAAAGCTTTCTCTGTTTGCACTGATAGAAAAATATAAACCCACTGAGGTTCAGCCACCAAAAACTGATTTCTGCAATCATATTTTGCACAC
>VWYK01083089.1:855-19868 GCA_013399775.1 Semnornis frantzii | reverse complement strand
CCTGAACACTCTTGCTGGGAAAGAAATTTTCCCAATATCTAGTCTAAGCCTCCCCATTTGTAGTATGAGACTGTTCCCATACCATTTCAGGTAGCTGTAGGCAGTCATCACTACAAGCCCTTGTACAAAGTTCCTCCCCAGCTTTCTTGTAGCCCCTTTCAGGTACTGGAAGGCTGCTCTAAGGTCTCTCTGGAGTCTTCTCTCCAGGCTGAGCAGCCCCAACTCTCTCAGCTTGTCCTTAAAGGGGAGATTCTCCAGCCCTCTGATCATCTTCATGGCCTTCTCTGGACCCACTCTGGCAGTGCCATGTCCCTCTTACGCTGGGGGCGCCAGAACTGGAGGCAGTGCTGCAGGTGAGGTCTCAGCAGAGCAGAGGGGCAGAATTCCTACTCTGGCAGGCACACATCTGCCTGCTGGGCTAGAAGTGCACATTACTGGCTCTTGGTGATTTTTGTCATCAGCTGAGACTCCCAGGTCCTTGAGGCTGCCCCCGAGCCACTCCTCACCCAGCCTATATTTGTAGATGGAATTGCCCCAGCCCAGGTGCAGAGCCTTGCACTTGGCCTTGTTGAAGAGTGAATACTGCTGTTACTCAAAAGTCTATTGCCTTTAAAAATACAAACTGTAAAGAACAAAGATGTCTGAAGTGGAGTAAATATTCTCTTCTAGATGCTTGATATTTTTTTTTCCCCTCAGACAATGATTATTGCAACTCAATATACTGATGAGATTGCCTGGGACCCACCTCTCCAGCCTGTTCACATCCCTCCCACAGATCCTTTTCTTCTAGCATGTCAACCACACCAGGCAGCTTGGTGTCCTCAGCAAACTTGCTGAGGATGCCTTGGTCCTACTGTCCATGCCACTGACAAAGATGTTAACCAGTGCTGGGCCCAGTGCCCCCCCCCCCCCAAGGGACACTACTTTGCTTCCTCTATAGGGATTTCAACGTTTCTTCTTTTCAGTGCCAAATTGATTGTGACTAAGAGAATACTTGGCTTGAAAGTGGGGAATTATCATATCATATGATTAAATGAAAGCTTACCTTGTTATAAGGTAACGAGACATATCCCAGCAGACTGGAGACAATGTTTGATTAAGGCAGAGTTTCCTACTTTGTATTCAAGGAACAAATTAAAGAATAATTGAGATTCTTTTCAGAGCTTTTGTAAGCTGGGTCTATAAAGCTGAGGCTCCAGGTGGCAAAGCAATTAGCTGATGAATAAAATCAACTGCACTGTCATTCATCAGATGTTTAAATTCTATAAGCCAGATAGATAAATGAAAGTGTTCCTGAAGCCAAATAAATGGTCATGCTCTTCATGTTACCACTCAGTTCCCCAGGGAATGGACATGGGAACATGTTGGTAGAAAACCTAAGAACTGGCTCATCAGAAGGAGTCATAATTAAGTTGCCCGGTTCTGCGTGCCTGCAGCAAATGTTCCCTCCCATTTGAAAAGGAGGTTGTGATGATGTGCTCTGGTTTGCTGCATCCAATGGGAGGATAAGAAGTGCAATCTGAAGTGGGTTTTGTGCCTCTCTTGCTGGAGGTGGGATTTTGGCCTTCTCATTAAGGGCAGGGAAGGTGCAATTCATAGCACAGTTCCATTTGTGTGTGCTCAGTTTGGCTTTGGAAGTAATATAGGGGCAATCAAGTGAAATCAATTAACCTGAAAGGACCTGCTTTTATCTAGCAGCAGCTGAACTGGAACTATGGATTTGGTTTGGTGGTGTGTGTGGTTTTGGTTTTGTTTTTTAACTTTAGCCTTTTTCTGGTTGAGTTTAGAAAGTGGGATTGCACTATTAAAGCACATTTCTCCTTATACTGATGACCCTGTCTGAACTGGCAATGTGTCTGCTCAGACTGAGAGTCAAAGTCCAGCCATCAAGAGCCAAATGTAGAGGTCATAGAATCATAGAACGGTTTGGATTGGAAGGGACTTCCAAAAGTCTATTTCAGCCTCTCCACAATCAGCAGGAACATCCTTCACTGAATCAGGTTGCTCAGAGCCTTGTCCAGCCTAACTTGGGTATCTCCAGGAATGGGGCCTCAATTACCTGTCTGGGCAAACTTTGCAGTGTTCTGTTCCATCACCCTCATGGTTCAGAACTTGTTCCTAACATCCAATCTAAATCTGGTCTTCTAATTTCAAATCATTGCCTCTTGTCCTATCACTGCAGGCCTTTACAAACAGTCCTTCTGCAGCCTTCTTGTAGCCCCCTTCAGGTACTGGCAGGCTGCTGTTATGTTTCCTCAGAGCCTCCTCTTCTCCAGGCTGAACACCCCCAGCTCCCTCAGCCTGTCCTCGTAGGAGATACCCTTAAAGTTGGGTGTCAGAAATTATCTCATCTTACACAGACCTGCTGCTGTAAGTGACATGGCAAATGTTTAGCTTTTCACAGTGTTGGTAGGAGGGAGGAGACAGTCTTTACTCTTTGTGATGAGTCCACTGGCAGAAAATAGTAACTCTGGATGATTTTTGCCTGTCTTCAGGCATGGGACCTCAGCCACATCCTGGGCAGCCTGTTCTAGTGTCTCACCACTCTCCTTCTGCAGAACTTCCTCCTGAGGTCCAACCTAACTCTGCCCTGCTCCACTTTCAAATCATTGCCCCCCATCCTGTCACTCCAAACCCTTCTGTACAGTCCCTCCCCAGCTTTCCTGTGGCCCCCTTCAGATACTGAAATGCAGCTCTAAGGTCTCCTGGAGCCTTCTCATCTCCAGGCTCAAAAATCACAATTCTTTCATCATCAGCTTCATAGGAGAGGTGCTCCAGCCCTCTGATCATCTGCAGCTTAGTGTCAGCAGGCTTGATGCCTGGTTTGAGCCATGGATTGATGCTTGAGAGTGTATGCTTGTTATCTCCCTGTACTTTACAACCTGCTGACTGATTTCTAAGTAAGAGTGAATACTGCTGTTGCTCAAAAGTCTATTGCCTTCAAAAATACAAACTGTAAAGAACAAAGATGTCTGAAGTGGAGTAAATATTCTCTTCTAGATGCTTGATATTTTTTTTTCCCCTCAGACAATGATTATTGCAACTCAACATGTTCCTTGTCTCCTGGTTACCTGAGGGAGGTTTTAAATCCTTCTGATTTCTAGACATTTAGAAACAAGAACTAATGAAGCAATGAAAGAGTTAACCTTTGCCCAGGATTTAATAAACCCTGGCAATCAGAGTCACAGATGCATTTCATTTGGATGAGTCCCTGAAGATTGAGCCTAACCCTCAACCCAACACCACTGTGGCCATTAAACCATGTCCCAGAGTGCCATGTCCACATGATTTTTGAGCATCTCAGAGCAGGCGACTCCACCACCTCTCTGGGCAGCCTGTTCCATGCCTGACCACTCTTGCAACAAAGAAATCATTCCTAATACCCAACTTAAACCTCCCAATTTGAGGTGATTTCCTCTTGTCCTGTTCACAGGCTCATAGGATGTTAGGGCTGCAAGGGACAGAAAGAAATTGAGTCCAACCCTCCCGCAGGACCATAGAATCCAACTCAGGCTGCACATGAACACATTCAGACAGGCCTTGAAAGGCTCCAGAGAAGGAGACCCCACAACCTCTCTGGGCAGCCTGTGCCCGTGCTCTGTGACCCTTACAGTAAAGAAGTTTCCCCTTGTGTTGAGCTGGAACCTCCTGTGCTGCAGCTTCCATCTGTTACTCCTTGTCCTATCCCAGGGAGCAAGTGAGCAGAGCCTGTGTCGATTTTAGAGCTGCCTGCCAATGCCTGAAGGGGTCCTCCAGGAACGCTGCAGAGGGACTTTTCCTCAAGATGTCTAGAGACAGGCCAAGGGGGAATGGTTTGAATCTGAGGGAGAGCAGAGTTAGACTGGATCTGAGGAAGAAGTTCTTCAGTAGGAAGATGGTGAGACTCTGGAACAGGTTGCCCAGAGATTGTGAATACCGCTTCCCTGAGAGTGTTGAAGGCAAGATTGGATGAGGCCTTGAGTAGCTGAGTCCAGTTGAGAGGTGTCCCTGCCCATGGCAGGGAGGCTGAAGTGGATGATCTCCGAGGTGCCTTCCAACCTAAGCCATTCTAGGATTCTATGCACGAATATGTTTGGTAGCTTTCAGCTCTGTAACAGTGATGAAAGATCATCAATCCAGTTTGGAAACTGTAGGTTTTTAACTTATATTTAAGCATCTAGTACTCCAGGCAACTAAAAGGCATCGTAGGAGGTATTTATTTTAAGACTAGTGAGATGTTGGCAAGCAGACTAGAAGAGCAAGCGCTGACAGACTATTTCTGGGTGCATTTCACAGATATTTGGTAGAAATTTCAGCAAACTTGTCAGTTTGGCATCTGCTTTGTGCATCTCAGGGTGAGACTTGAGTCTCAGGACCTGCAATGGAAACTTCTGTGTCCTGCAACAAGGACGAAAGGGGAATTAAAACCATTTAACTGATCTGCAGAAGGGGTGGAAACAACCTTTTGTACTGGATGATCTTCATGCAGAAAATCTCAAGTAGCCTGCTTGCTTTTCTGTGGGTCTCTTATATGAACCAGTGTAGGCATGGAATGTCAGAATGTGGTTTAGTGGCCATGCTGGTGTTAGTTTGATAGCTGGACATGGTTATCTTAGAAGTCTTTTATTTTATCCGAAGGGCTGGAGAGGGCCTCAAGCATCATCTAGTTCCAACCACCCTGCCATAGGCAGGGACACATCACACTAGATAAGGCTGCTCAGAGCCACATCCAGCCTGGCCTTAAACACCTCCAGGGATGAGGTTTCCACCACCTCCCTGGGCAACCTGGTCCAGTGTCTCATCACCTTCTCATGTTGAAGAACTTCTTCCTAACATCCACTCTGAATCTACCTATTTCCAGCTTTGCTCCATTTCCCCCAAGTCCTATCACTACTTGACACCCCAAAAAGTCCCTCTCCAGCTTTCTTGTAGGCCTCCTTCAGATACTGGAAGGCCACAATAAGGTCTGCTGAGAGCCTTCTCCTCTCCAGACTGAACAGCCCCAACTCTCTGTCCCCAGAGCAGCTCCAACCCTCTGATCATCCTCATGGGCCTTCTCTGGACACCTTTCAGCACATCCAAATCCTTCTTGTAACAGGGTCCCCAGAACTGAATGCAATACTCCAGCAGAGGGGGAGAATCACCTCCCTCACCCTGCTGGCCACACTTCTCTTGATGCAGTCCAGGCTCTGATTGGATTTCTAGCCTGCAAGTCCACACTGCTGGCTCATGTTGAGCTTCTTACCCACCAGCACCCCTAAGTCCTGTTTTTCAGGGCTGCTCTCAAGTCACTCCCTGCCCAGCATGTACTGGTGCCTGAGATTGCAGTGTTTTTTTGTACAGACTGTTACATGTAGCAGAAGTCTTTCTGTGGAATTAACTTTCTAGAGACATAGTTCAGTTTCTGTTTTCTTGGCATTTATTTTTGTTACTGGGACTCCTTGAAGACTAAGGGAAGATGAAGTAGGTTATTAGAGCAGCAGGTGTTGCTCCAAATTCCTGGTAAGCTGAGAAACAGCAGAGGCTCTCAAATCAAGCTATTTGGTGCTCACCCTAGAGAAGTGAGTGCCCTGGGGGAACAATTTCACCAGCCTGCCTGTAACATCTGATGAAACTTCAGAGCTTCTACAGCACAAGAAGTCTCTTAAGAGGCAAGTCCTGCAGCTTTTCTATCACAGTGGCAGGAGTTCAGTGTGTCCTACACCAAACAGAAATGGGATGGGCAGGAATGAAGGTGTACAGTGCTGGTGATTGGGTTAGATATTAGTGTCTGAAAAGGCAATTTACTGTCCATCACTTTTTAATGAATAATTTCAGTGACTGACAGCATTAAACTAATGATATAGTAATAAAGGCTCACAGCAAGGAAACAGTTAAGTAGATGAGAGCACAAGAAACCCTTTAGACTTCCCAGTTCAAGAGACAGGGACCTACTGGAAAGAGTCCAGTGGAGAGCCATGAGGACAACTGGAGGACTTGAGTATCTCCCCTCTGAAGAGAGACTGAGAGCTCTAGGGCTGTTCAGTCTGGAGAAGAGAAGACTGAGAGGGGACCTGATCAATGTGTACAGATATCTGAGAGTGGGTGTCAAGTGCCTGGGGCCAAGCTCTTTTTGGCAGTCAGCAGCAATAAGCCAAGGGGCAACAACTACAGATGGGAACAGAGGACGTTTCACCTCAACATGAAGAGAAACTTCTTTACAGTGAGGGTGACAGAGCCTGGAACAGGCTACCCAGAGATGCTGTGGGGTCTCCTGCCCTGAAGACTTTCCAAACCTGCCTGGATCCGTTCCTGTGGGGACTACCCTGGATGGTCTCTGGAGGTCCCTTCCAGCCTTTGCTGTTCTGTGATGAAAAGTGGCTGAAAGATGGGTGGAAGATCCTTTATGCTAGGAAAGTGATTTTCATATGTGACATAGCTTTACTTGTATCCTGAACACAGCTATGGTCCTGTTAGCCCTGTTCCATCAGGCCACTTTCCTTTGAAGTAAAGGGAGCTACGCACATGATTTAGATTCTACATCTGCTGAAGTGCCTGCTGCCCTTGGGACTGCTGGGACACTTCAGCTAATGTAGTTGACATGAATAAGAATGCTATGATGTCGATCTGGTCATCAATATGAAACAGCTCATGTCCCAGAACCCAAAACAGTTACCTTAGGAAAGGAAACAATGGACTGATGGCTCAAGGTTACCCAAGAGGAAATAGAGAGCAAGAGGCACACAGCAGCCCTTTCTGCTTGTCCTGTCCCTACTGCAATTCCTCCAACTAAAAATGCATCTGAAGCTCAGGGCTAAATCTCTCATGTATTTTTGTACCATTTACTTGTTTTGTACTGCTGTAAGTAGCAGCAAATCATGCCCACAGGCACCACTCAGGTGCTGGAGTGTCTGGAGAATGGCAATGAAGCTGGTCAGGGGTCTGGAGAACAGCTCTGGTGTGGAGCAGGTGAGGGAACTGGGGATGTTAAATCTGGAGAAGAGGAGGCTAAGGGGAGGTCTCATTGCTCTCTACAGCTCACTGAGCGGAGGTTGAAGCCAGGTGGGAGTTGGTCTCTTCTCCCTAGTATCAGATGATAGAATGGGAGGAAATGGCCTGAAATTGTGCCAGGGAAGGTTTAGGTTGGAGATGAGGAAAAAATTATTTGCTGCAGGAGTGGTCAGGGATTGGTACAGGCCACTTAGGGAGGTGATGGAGTTGTCATCATGGAGATGTTCAAGAAACTTGTGGATGTGGCACCTGGGGACATGATTCAGTGGTCATGGTGATATCGTGTAGATGTTTGGACTCAATGATCTTGGAGGGCTTTTCTGAGTAAACAATTTTATGATTCTATAAAAGGAGGCTGAAGGGAGACTTCTGGCTCTGTACAACTCCCTGAAAGGGGCAAGATTGGTCTCTTCTTCTTGGTAACAAGTGACTAGAGGAAAGGAAATAGCCTCAGGCTGTCCCAGGGGAGACTGAGATTGGACATGAGGAAAAATGTATTCTTTCTCTGAAGGAGTTTTTAAGCAGTGGAACAGGCAGCCCATGGGGGTGATGGAGTCACTGTCCCTGGAGGTGTTCAAGAAACCTATGGATATGGAACCTGGGGACATGGTTCAGTGGCCATGATGGTGTTAAATCATCAATCCCAACCTTCAACCTATAAAGCCTTTTCTAGCAGAAACAATTGCATGATGCTCCGTTGAATATATTCCAACAGCAAGTACCTAGGCCTCAAATCCTTAATAATTCTTGCCTAGCGATGTGAGATTCTGACTAGATTTTGAATGCACAGATATGTTTCTTAATGTTTGGGTTGCTTGGTTGATTTGTTTGCTTGATTTCCCGGTTAAACCGCAAACATTTATTGTGAATAGTGGCTGCTACAATGTAAGGTCTTTAGCAAGTAGCTTTGTGTTCAGTTTGGGACATTACTTGGAGGTGTATGTATTTGGTGGAAAGCTTAGCTTGTAAGTAGTTGGAAACAACGCAGAAAATGGTCCTCGCATCAGCATTGTTACTCACTGCAGAGAACAAATCAGTGGCTTAGAAACTGACACAAATGGGAGAACGTTTGGCCAAGTGGAAACAATTGCCTCTCATAGGGCTTACTGAATTCCAGACAAAAGTTTGCCTCCAGTGAGCAGACAGCACTTGTAAGGAAAAAAACATTGCTATAAATATCTGGGGCTGTTCAGTCTGGAGAGGAGAAGGCTCTAAGGGGACTTTATTGTGGCTTTCCCCCTGAAGGGGGCTACAAGTGAGCTGGAGAAGGAATGTTCAGGGTGTCAGGTAGTGATAGGACTGAGGGAGATGGAGCAAGATTGGATGTTAGGAAGAAATTCTTCAGCATGAGGGTGGAACAGGTTGCTCAGGGAGGTGGTGGAAGCCTCATCCCTGGAGGTCTTTTAAGTCCTGCTGGATGTGGCTCTGGGCAACCTGATCTAGCGTGAGGTGTCCTTGCCCATGGCAAGGGGCTGGGCACTGGATGATGCTTGAGGTCCCTTCCAGACCTGACAATTCTGTGGTTCTATACAAAGCATTGAGTGGAAGGCCTTAAAATGGAACCATAGAACTATATCAGATAGAAAGGACTTCTAAGATCACCAAGTCCAGCTGTCATCCTAACACCAGCATGGCCATTAAACCACATCCTGTCATGATGATCCTTGAGGTCCCTTCCAGCCCTGACAATTCTATGATTTTGTGATCCTCGCTCATAAAAATGAGTCAAAAATCTTTGTCCAACGAGACTGAGTAGTACTGTGGGTTCGAGAAAAGAGGAGAAAATGAATAGTAGCCCACATATTTAATCATGTCTTATCTACTCTGACAGACCAGGCAGTAATGAAACCATTTAAGGTTGGAAAGGACCTCCAAGATCATCAAGTTGAACCATCAGCCCAACAAAGCCATGGACTATGTGCAATGTCTATATGGTTTTTAAAACACCTTCAGGGATGCTGACTCCACCACTTCCCTGGGCAGCCTGTTCCAGTGCTTGACCACTCATATAGAATAATAAAAAAAAATAAAAAGTTTTTGAGGCACACCTAGCTTGACTGTTCTGACTTCTTGCATACATGTTAGTTGAAATAACACTCTTGCTTTGCATAGGAGCACCTGTCCAGGTAATTTGTCTCTGGATTTTATTGCCTTTACAAAAACAACTGAAAAGAGAGAATCCAGTTTCTCCACTTACACTGTTTAGGAGCTGTGAAATGCTTTGGTGCCAGTATAAAATTTGTCTTTGCAGGTCAACTGTCCTAATTAGGAGCTTGTAGTGCTCATTTACTGAAGCTTTGCATATCTTGAGGGGCAGAATGAATGTGAAACTTCTCCTATCATGTGCTAAAATTATTATCTTCCTTTATTTCCCTCTTTATTTGCCTCCAACTCTCCCTCCCAGCCTCTGTAAAGTTCAGATCTCTGTAAGGGAAGCCACAAGTACTTGGCTTGTGTGTGGTCTGAGATGTGTACACAGCTAAAATCTGCTTTCTTCCCCTCCACTGAATAACCCAAACGTCATCAAAGAGTTTTCCCACACTTTGCAAAAGTTCATCTGTTGAGCTGTATTTGGTGACATTCTGGAGGCCAATTTCACCCCTAAATGAAGTTTGTTGTTTTTTTTTTTTTTTTTCCTTCTTTTACCCTCTCCCTGTAATTTTTCTGCTACTGAAAACTAATTCAAGAGAAGCTGTGGTGTAGCTGTTGCAAACTCAATAGTGCTCTGGGCATCCTGATCTAGTTGAGGATGTCCCTGTTTACTGCAGAGGGGGTTGGAGCAGATGACCTTCTCAGGTCTCTTCCAACTCAGACCATTGTATGTGTCTATGAAAATGACAGCCCAGTGTTCTATTAATTATAGATTAGCATAGATGTATGTCCTACAGGATAGACAGTCATGTACAGTGAGTAGAGGAAAAGCAGGAACCTCCAGGTAGCCTTCCGTATTGAGAGATAATGGAGTCAAGAGTTCATGTTGTGCTGTGTGCTGTTTTTATATATATCCTCTTTGCTTATTTGATGACTCAAAGAGCATTTGTGTGCCACAGAAGTGATGCAGAAGGCTGCAGTCGCAGTATGTTGAGTTCTGTGATGTCTGAGTGCTTTTGGGCAGGGTGATATGGTGGTAAAAGGATCCTTTCTTCTACTGCCTCAAACATTTCGGATGTCGTATCCTTTGGCAGTAATTTCACAGCTGGTGGATTGTGAGCTTAGGCACAGTTCCCATTTAACTCTATTAATGAGGTGACCTGCTTATTAGGAAACATTTCTGTATTGGAAAGAGTGGCCAGGTGCTGGAATAGACTGCCCAGAGAGGTGGTAGAGTCACCATCCTTGGAGGTTTTCAGGAAATGTGTGGACATGGCACTCTGGAACATGGTTTAACCATAGAATGTCAGGGGCTGGAAGTGACCTCCAAAGCTCATCTGGTCAAACCTCCCTTCCAGAGCAGCATCTCCTATACTACGTCACACAGGAATGCATCCAGGTGGGTTTTGAATATCTCCAGAGAGGGAGACTCCACAACCCCCCATGGCAGCCTGTTCCAGTGTTGTCACCCTCAGGTGAGGGAAAAAAATTCCTCCTCATGTTTAATTGAAACTTCCTCTGCTGCAGTGCCCCTTGTCCTGTCACTGGTTATCACCCAGCAGAGCCTGGCTCCAGCCTCCTGGCACTCACCTTTACATCTTTATCAACATTGATGAGGTCACCTCTCAGTCTCCTCTTCTCAAGCTCCCAGCCCTAGCTCTCTCAGGCTCTCATACTGGAGCTGTTCCATTCCCTTCGCCTTTGTGGCTCTGCACTGGACTCTCCAGCAGTTCTATGTCCCTCTTGAACTGGAGGGCCCAGAACTGGACACAGTGCTCCAGATATGGTCTTACCAGGGCCCAGTAGAGGGGCAGGAGAAACTCTCTTGACCTCCTAGCCACAGCCCTTCTAATACACCCCAGAATGGCATTGCCCCTCCTGGCCACCAGAGCACATTACTGGCTCATGCTCAACCTCCCATCCACTAGGACCCCCAAATTCTTTTTTCCTTTTGCTTCCTTCCAGTAAGTCAGTCCCCAAATGTCCCAGGTTGGGAGCCACAGGGTTAAAAATTCTCTAGGAACTAGAAGATTGTTATTCAATCCCATAATTCTGCTATCCCTTCATAAACCTATGGCCAGGCTAGTTTGCTCTCCTTTCCTCCCCCTCCAGCCTTGTGTCTGGCTGGAGCTGCTTTATTGGGACAAACATGGAAGGAGCAGGCCTGGTTTGGGGCCTGCAGAGGCTGTGTTTAGACTTCATGGATGGCAGAGGCATGGAAGGAGAAGGATTGGAGCACCAGGGATGATAGATTTAGTTTTGGGTTGGGGGAAAATTCAAGGGGGTTCACTATGGATTTTGTATCTGCCTTGGAATTTGTGTCTGTAACTCCCTCTCCAAATATAATTCTGTTTTTCTCTAGTTCATTTGAAAACTTCATTCTGTTGGCTCTCTAAACCCCTGACACCAACCTGTACTGATCCCGGGGTTGTTCTTTCCCAGGTGCCAGACTGTATACTTCTTGTTGAATTTCGTTCACTTTCTCCCTGCCCAAGTTTCTCTGAATGCCAGCACAGCCTTCTGGTGTGGCAGCCACTCCACCCAGCTTGGGGTCAACCGCAAACTTGCTGACAGTGCACTCTGTGCCCTAAACCAGGACATTGATGATTAGATGGAACAGAACAGGTCCCAATACTCACTCCTGAAGGACCCCACTAGTCCCAGGCCTAGTGAGCGTGGTGTTGTGTTGATGGCTGAACTCAGTCTAAGAAGTGTTTCCCAACCTCAGCAGTTCTATGATTTTTAGATGATTATTTGTTGTGGGTGAAACTGAGAGACTCAGAAACTAGTTTTAAATTATTCTTAGGCATTCCAAGCAATTCCTACCTTGGATGTCCTTGCTCTTTTTATTTTGTAGAGAAGGGTTAGTGGGCATGATGGTGTTCAGTTGACAGTTGGACTTGATGTTAGAAGTCTCTTCCAACCTTAGCGATTCTATGATTCTCTTCCCTGTGGCAGAGGGAATGAAGGGCTGCAGCTGTTGCAGTGGGCTTCGTGAGCATGTTGCACTTAGAAGGAAAGTGGCTCTTCTCCAGCTCCCTGCACAGCTAAGGAGAGCAGCTGTATTATCCCAAAGGGATGGGTTGCCTGCTGGTGGCTCTTTACCTCTCCCTACTGCACCTCTCACAGTGGCTTATCACTAGTGTATGCCTCTGGGAATTGAGGCCAAAATCTGGCACAAGGAGGAGAGGTAGTCTCCAAATACTGAGTGTGTGCAGTTCCCATGTAACATCCTCCTCCTCCTCCTCACTAACCTATAACTAATCTGTGGTGGCAATGGGATTAATACCTTTGACCCTTAATGACTCTGAAGGAATAGTTGTGATGTCTCGGGTCAATAATTGTGTGAACTAAGGAGGATTTGCTTGATGCACCATAACGTCTCCCTCAGACCCATTCATCCCTTTTGAGGGCCTAGGAACCCATTTGAACTTTTAAGTCTGTGTTTATTATGCTCTGTCTTCTGTGTGCATGTGGTTAAGACCTGGTATGCATTAGAAGTAAACTCTACAGCATGCTGGCAGATCCTCTGATCCAGTTCTAAGGTACCCACCTTTCTGTCTGATTCACAAATACCTTTTTAAAATTGAAACAAGGCCTACAAGCCAGCTGAGATTGTACAGTAACAGGCTGCGGGGCAGCTATTGCTTCCATAATCCAATAGGAATTTCTTTTCCCATGATGAGCTCTTCTGCTCTATTTGTATCAACTGTTTGCTGGTCTTCCATAGAAAGAAGGGAGGGGGAGTTGGGCAAAGTTAGCTTCTGGGCCTTTGTTTGAGGCTTCCTCTGTAAAGCTTGTTTCTAGATGGAATTATTTTTCTTTCAAGTCTCTCTTGCTCCCTCTGTGTGTCCCCAGATAAAGGCAAATATGTCTCTGTACCCCTCAGATGAGGGCAAATAGCTTTTGAGTTTGGCTTAGAGGAGGAACAGAGTTTCACCTTTTATGGTAGTGAAAATAGCTCTTCTTTTTCTGTTCTGTTTGCAGATAGACTCTGAGCAGGAGAGACCGATTTAGATCACTGGGAAAAGAATCCACTGAATTAATGTCAAATTAGCTGTGTAAAACTCCAAGTCATATATTTACAGGAAATGTCCTTAACACATCTGAAGAACAAGTCTGTCTGGCATACAGTTACTTTTTCAGATGTTTCCTTCCAGGCATTAATGGTTCTGGTTCTACAATACCTGTATCTGTCACCTTGGTTGATCTAAATGTACACAATGGAATAAATACTTTGCAAATTAAAGGACTCTGCCCTGGTGAGGTCACACCTGGAGTATTGTGTCCAGTTCCTGGATGTTAGGAGGAAGTTCTTGACAGTGAGGGTGGTGAGGCACTGGTACAGGTTGCCCAGGGAGGTTGTGGCTGCTCCCTCCCTGGAGGTGTTGAAGGCCAGGTTGGAGGAGGCCTTGGGTGACCTGTACTAGTGGGAGATGTCCCTGCCTATGGCAGGGGCTTGGAACTAGAGGATCTTTGAGGTCCCTTCCAACCTTACTAGTCTATGATTCTAGGCTCCTCAGTTGAAAAGGAGCAGGGAGCTACTGGAGAGGGTGCAACAGAGGACCAGAAAGCTGCTGAGGGGACTGGAGCATCTCTCTTATGCGGAGAGGCTGAGACACCTGGGACACATTAGTCTGGTAAAGAGAAGACTGAGAGGGGAACTTACTAGTGCTTATCAATATCTAAATGGGTGGGGGTCATGACGATGGGGCTGGGCTCTTCGTAGTGGTGCCCAGTGATAGGATATGGGGCAGTGGGCACTAACCAGAACACAGGAGATCTTGCTTGAACTTAAGGAGAAACTTCTTAGAGGAAGCACTGGACCAGGCTACTCAGAGAGGTTGTGTAGTCTCCTCTGGAGTTACTCAAACCCACCTGTACACATAAATGTGCAACCTGATTTAGGCAAACCTGCTTTAGCAGGGAGGTTGGACTGGATTTAAGAGGCCCCTTTCAGCCCATACCAGTCTATGATTCTGTGACCTGATCCTGAAAGTGTTTTCTTCTGGAGTGGTGTTTGGTCATCAGTAGGTTTTGACTTCTCAGGTGGCAAATATTTACACTGTCACTAGAAATGATTTCAGCAGTTGGGATGGAATCTTTGCAGGACTGCTGCCTGCTGTCTGAAGTGTGAGCACAGCAGCAGCCAAATGGGCAATGCTGCCTGCCACTGAGTGTGCCTGCAGGTGCCAGCAGGCACTGTTTCTGATGGCCATTGGTGCTGCCTTCCTGCAGCAGGTGTAAGGCAGATCTCCATCCCATGTGTGAAGCAGCCCAGCCTGCTCATTTCAGTGTCTGAGGAGCTGTTCTCAGCGGGTGCAGAGTTCTTTCTTCCCTTCTGGTGTGAAGCTGTTAGCCGTGTGCTAACTACCAGGGGCTGAGGGCTTGAATGCCTCATTAAGTCAAAGGAACTTTTTACCACTCTTGATAGTGCAATGAGTTTGAAAAACAAACAAACCCAAAGTGTCTACTTTAAACTTGCCACTGTCATTTTTATTTTGCCAAGCATCAAGAGGATTCATAGTGCCATCCAAGAAACGTAGGAAACTCCTCATTTACAGTAGCAGAGGGCCAGGAGTTGCTCTGTGTAGAGCAGGGCTGCTGCATCCCGTCCTGTTTTCTGCTGAAGCCACACGGGAGCAGTGTGGGCTAGCCTTTGAGAGAGGCACTGCTGGAGTCTGGCCTCTGATGACTGAACTGATCTGTCAGAGGATGTCTCAGTCTGAGATATAAGAACACCAAACTGATGACAAGTGAAATATTTCACAGAATATCCATCTTTCACCTTGCAAATGCTCCTTTGTGAGAAATCAGTTTGTCAGTGAGGGCTCCTTAGGATACTCCCGATATTGAACAAAATAAAGAATAAAGGCTGTGTTTTGTGCTGCTACATTCCATGATAGGATAATATGAAGAAGAAGAAAAAAAATCCTACAATTATGAGTCCATTAGCTATAATCATATCAGAAATGGATAACACCAGTATTTTATCTAGTATTTCTGACAGACTGTAGTTACCAAGAAAAAGAAGGAAGAGCTACCTTGGGAAAATGCTTTAGGAGCCTTCTGGGTTGAAGGTATGGGTGAGACTATTTAACTGCTATAGGCTTTGTGTATCTGCTTACTGTCCTGAAGTTACTCCAGACTGAGGATCTTTTTGCAGTATTATTAATAGCAGTGCTTATCGAAAGTAGGCACTGGGTGCTTTCTGAAAGGTCAAGTGTAAGTATAGCACACAGTAAAAGGTCTTTGTAGCGTCTCCTACTCCTAGAAAGAGAGAAGCAAAAGGTTGCTCTTGCATTCGCCCCTATCACTTGGGCACATCAGATGGGAGCACCATAGTGTGCTGTGGGGGAAAAGCCTCCGTTGCTAGCTCCAGAAGCACAGATTGTTTGCCTGGGGCTTGTTACAGGGAGCCAAAGATAGCTCCTGCTCGGGAGTGATTGCTTGTTTCTCCCTGGCTGGAGAAAGGTAGGCTAGAGCCTTGGTCAAGAAGGCTTTCAATGGAGGACCAAATGGCAGGTCTGAGGAAGTGGAGGCATTGGCTGTTATAGAGCCTTAGGGAACATTATAGAGAGAATAATGTAGGCATAAATTTTACTGCCACCTGGACCCAGATTTCAGTGTTGTAGGGCACGATTTTGGTTTTAGACTAAATATCTTGCTGTTGCTGAGAAAATGAAACAAGGACAGAGTGAAATTCATGTTGAGCTACTCTGCCCTGTGCTTCATCTGGTATGCCTGATCCTGAGTGCATGGCAGATACCAGAACTGACATAACAGGACACTTTGTTCTTGCTGCATTTCCCTCCTCCCAGAAGCAGTGAGCAAGGTCAGTCCTGCTTTCCTGAGGTGAGGGATTTTATTTCATTATTCCCTAGTTCCTCTTTGTCCATGTGTAGAAAGGAAACCTCCTGTTGCTTTGATAAGCCAACCTCATGAGGTTCAACAAGATCAAGTACAAGGTCTTGCAGCTGGGTTGAGGCAGTTCCAAGCACAAACACAGGCTGGGCAGTGACTGGCTGGAGAGCAGCCCTGAGGAGAGGGACTTGGGGATGCTGGTGGTAAAAAGCTCAAGACCTTACAGTAGCCTTCCAGTATCTGAAGGGGGCCTACAGGAAGGGAGGGACTATTGACAAGGTCTTGTAATGACAGGACAAGGGGAAATGGGTTTGAAGTGGCAGAGGGAAGATTTAGACTGGATGTTAGGAGGAAGTTCTTTACAGTGAGGGTGGTGAGGCACCGGCACAGGTTGCCCAGGGAGGTTGTGGCTGCTCCCTCCCTGGAGATGTTCAAGGCCAGGTTGGAGGAGGCCTTGAGTGAGCTGTACTAGTGGGAGGTGTCCCTGCTTATGGCAGGGGGTTGGAACTAGATGATCCTTGAGGTCCCTTCCAACCTTACCATTCTATGAGCCAGCAGTGTGCACCTGCAGCCCAGAGAGCAACCAGAGCCTGGGCTGCATCAGGAGAAGTGTGGCCAGCAGGGAGAGGGAGGTGATTCTGGCCCTCTGCTCTAGTGAGACCCCACCTAGAGTACTGCATCCAGTTCTGGAGCCCTCGTTAACAGGAGGGATGTGGACATGCTGGAAGGTGTCCAGAGAAGGGCCACAAGGATGGTCAGAGGGCTGGAGCACCTCTCCTGTGAGGATAGATTAAAAGAGTTGGGGCTGTTCATTCTGGAGAAGAGAAGGCTCTGAGATGACCACCTTGTGGGCTTCCAGTATCTGAAAGGGGGCCTACAAGAAAGCTGGGGAGGGACTTTTTAGGCTATCAGGTAGTGACAGAACTAGGGGAAATGGAGCAAAGCTGGAGGAGGGGAGATTCAGACTGGAGGTGAGGAGGAAGTTCTTCACCATGAGAGTGGTGAGACCCTGGAAGGGGTTGCCCAGGGAGGTGGTTGAGGCCCCATCCCTGGAGGTGTTTGAGGCCAGGTTGGATGAGGCTCTGGACAGCCTGACCTAAGATAGGGTGTCCCTGCCCATGGTAGGGGGCTTGGAACTACATTATCCTTGAGGTCCCTTCCAACCCTGACTGATTCTGTGATTCTATATGACTGCTAAGGTCACTTTTTTATGCTGGTTGTATTAGGCTAATGATTAAAAAGGCCTACAAAAATCTACTGGTTTGTATGTTCTATAGAACCCTAGGTACTGGAGTCAAGTGTGATTATGCCTTCTTAACTAAAACCTTCCCCCTTCCCCCTCCTCTTTTTAATATCCATTGATTTAGGAGTGAAGGAATCTCTTGTTGTCCTGAAGAGAGCTTGGGTGCTCAAAAGTTTACCTGCTTTTATTTCTGGATGTTGTTAGTCTAATAGACATCCCCTGCTGCTTTAGATTACTATGTTGGACACTAGAAGAAATTTCTTCCCTGAAAAGAGTTCTCAAACACTGAACAGGGAGGTGGTGGAATTCCCATCTCTGAAGGTGTTTTGAAGGTGGCGCTGGGGTGTTTTGAAGGTGTTTGGATGTGGTGCTGAGGGATGTGCTCGGGTTAGAGAGTGGTTGACTTTGCTGACCTTATAAAGGTCTTTTTCAGCTGAAATGTTTCTATAAATAAGAGTGCAGGAAACTTCTAGGAAACTGCTTGCTACTAAGCACTAAAAACATTGTACAGCAAGTAAAGAACTCCAAGCAAACACGGCAATGATTTTAAGTCAGGGCAGATTGAAGGCTGGAATGAGTAGGCCTGGCTAAAGGCTATCCTTTTGTTCCCTGAAAAACAAATCAGGATTTTCAGTTCTCTGGCCAGATGATAGTGCTGAGTTGGGTGCTAAAAGATGGAGCTAGCTGGTGTCTGAGATCTCCACTTATACAACCATAGTGGCATGTAGATGTTTGCTGTTGTGTTGACTTCAATGCAGACCTTTGTGCTTTCAGGCTGTTGCCAAACATAGATGAGGTGGAAGTAAGAATCTGAGACCTTTCTGTCCCTACAGCCATGATTGAGGCACAGGGGAAAAAAAAAGCTTTGGTTAGGGCTGTTTAGTCTGAAAAAGAGAAAACTGAGAGGAGATCTGATCCATGTGTACAAATATCTGAGGGGTGGGTAGCAAGTGGCAAGCTCTTTTTGGCAGTCAGCAGCAATAAGCCAAGGAGCAACAGCTACAAACTGGAACAGAGAAGGTTGCACCTCAGCTTGAGGAGAGGCTTCTTTACAGTGAGGGTGACAGAGCCCTGGAGCAGGCTGCCCAGAGATTGCGGAGTCTCCTTCTCTAGAGACTTTCCAACCCCATCCAGATGCATTCCTGCGTGAACTACCCTAGAGGGATGCTGCCTTGGTAGCGAGGTTGGACTGGATGATCTCTGGAGGTCCCTTCCAAGTTGTGAAGTTCTGTGATTCTGTGAATTGCTGAGGGGCTGAGCAAAAGCTCCAGTTGGAAGCATGATCCCACCCAGTCCTGGCTGTGTGGTTTGCAAACTACCAGACACTACCAGAAGCCAGAGCAGCCTCTGACAGGCACAGCACAGCAAGGATGCCCAAAGCTCAGCAGCCAAGTAACCCAGCAACAACCGAGGCACCTCGACATCTCCCAGCCCTTCAGGGAGCACAATTGATATGACCCTTTCAAATGGCTTTCGAAACTCACCTGGATGCATCCCTGTGTGAACTACCCTAGGGGATCTTGCCTTAGCAGGGAGGTTGGATTGGATGATCTCTGGAGGTCCCTTCCAACTTCTGAAGTTCTGTGATTCTGTGATGTGCAGAAGAAATAAAATTTCAATAATTCCATTTCAGGAGATTCTGAATTCAGAACTGGGATTCTAAATCAGAAGATTGGTAATTTGGTGATGCAGGAGAATCTCCTATTAAAGAGGAAGGCTTCAGGACACAAAGTCATAGAGTCATTAAGGTTGGAAAAGACCTCAAGAAGTCCAACTGTCAACCCAACACCACCATGCACCACTAATACATTTTCTTAAGTGCCCCATTTATGCTTTTTCTTTTTTT
>VWYK01083088.1:0-27620 GCA_013399775.1 Semnornis frantzii | reverse complement strand
TCTATGATTCTGTTATTCTCTGAGTTTGGTTTGGGTCTGCAGTCACTGCCTCTTTTATGTGGAAAGTGCAGAGTTGCTGTAGTAGGGGGGAAAAAAAGGTTAATTTTAGAAAATCTATGGCTACAAATTAATTCCCTTAGCAACTTTCCATCAAGCAAAGGGCCTGCTCTTCCTTTTTTCCAACCAAGCCAAACTTATGAATTGAGACAGCTTTCTCATGCACAGTGGGACCCAGGGCTCTGCTACAGGCAGTGGTGATGTGCCAGGTGGCTGAATAAAGTCTCCATGGGCAGAAGATGGCAGGACACCTGCTAAAGGACGCCCCTACTGCACTGGGGTGGGATGGAGATGTTTCTCCTCTGCATCTGTTCTATGTCAGTTTGGCAGAGTAAAGGTTTGAGTCTGAGTAAAGAGGATGGGCCCAGAGGAGGCCACAGAGATGATCTGAGGGCTGGAGACCCTCTGCTGTGAGAGCAGGTTGACAAAGTTGGGACTTTTCAGCCTGAAGAGGGGAAGGCTCTGGGGAGACCTTTCAGCAGCCTTCTGGTATTTGAAGCAGGCTACAGGAGAACTGGGGAGGGACTTTTGCAAAGGCCTGGAGTGACAGGAGGAGGGGCAGTGGCTCCAAACACAAAGCAGCTGAATTTAGATGAAACCTAAGGAGGAAATTCTTCCCCGTGAGTTGGTGAGAGCCTGGAACAGACTGCCCAGAGAAGTTGTGGAGGCTCCAAGGCTGGCAGTGTTAAAGTCAGGCTGGCTGGGACCTTGGGCAACCTGCTCTGCTGGGAAGTGTCCCTGTGCCTGGCAGTAGGGTTGGAACTAGGGCATCTTTAAGGTCCCTTCCAACCCAAGCCATTCTGTGATTCCTCTTCATCTCTGCTAATTTTATTATCTGCGTGAATTGCACAGCATAATAAGTTGATATTTGTAATTACACTCAGCATGGCTGAATCAGGAGGAGAGGCAAAGGAGCCCAAACTGGCAGCTAGCTTTAGGGTTCATCCCAATGCAAACCAGAAATATTGATAGTTTGATCAACTTTTTACACATTAGCTCATTTTGATTTAATACTTCTCCAAAACTGAGCCCTTTGTAGCACAGGATGATGAAGACAGACATTGTGGTGCTGGAGTGCATCCAAAGAGGGGCAAAGGGTCTGGAGCACAGGGCTGGTGAAGAGCAGCTGAGAGACCTTGGGGTGTCCAACCTGGAGAAGAGGAGGCTGAGGAGAGACCTCACTGCTCTCTACAGCTCCCTGAAAGGAGGCTGGAGCTCAGGGGAATATGTGTGTGTCAGTCTCTTCTCCCTGGTAACCATTGATAGGACCAGAGGAAATTACTTCAGGTTGTACCCACTGGAGATTTAGGTTGGACATTAGAAGATAATTCTTGACTGAACAGGCTGAAACAGGCTTCCAGGGAGCTGATTGAATCCCTGTGCCTGGAGGTGTTTCCAAGAGGCAGAGATGTGGTGCTGAGGGCTGTGGTTTAGCCCCAGCCTTGGCAGAGTCAGAGAAGGGTTGGGCTTGGTCATTTCCCACTATAAGGCTTCCATGAGCCTGTGGCAGTTGTGCTGTGAATTGACAGCCTTGGCAGGGCTGGGCAGCAATGAGTTCTGCGTGGACAGAGCAGCAAAGGAGCTGCTGTCAGTGTCCTGCAGGGAGTGGTGGGTTTGCTGTAGCCATGTTGATGGCCAGGGGCTCTTCAGCCTAATCATTTCAAGAGCTGACAGCTTCAAATGGAAATCTTTGCTCTCTGCTTGGAGAGGAAAGAGGAGTGACAAACATGTGAGTAATCTTCCCTTTCCCCTCTGCACCCACACCCCTGTGGGACAGAATTGTTCTGCCTGGGGTTTTGCAGCAGGCTGGGAGCTGCTGTGCTCTGCCCTTGTGGCACGCTCTGTGCTCCATCTGCTCTGCTGCCATTGATGGCGCTGCTGCACAAGTGCAGGTGTGAATATAAACAGATCTATCTTCATTTTGAGGTCTAGAAGCACATGACAAAGCCATCGATTCTGAAGTGGAGAGGGACAAATACTGTAATGTCAGAACTTTTCAAGGTTTGACAATGACACCCTTTGGGGTTGCTCTTTCCAAATCAGAAGCTCCTACATGCATCTTACCTTCCCTTGCTCCAGGTGCTGCACCTTCCAGTGAGCACAGCACAGCCCTTTCACTCCAGTGCTGACTAGTAGCTCAAATAGTTTCTAAGCAGAATGGAGTTTGATTGCTGCCTCTAGGCAGTTTCAGAACAGTGGAAGACTTTCTGCTGCATGGGTCCTGATGATGGTAAGACTGAGGTGCAAGGTCAGGACTTTCCTAGTGGGATGATTCTGGTTTGAGTTCACTGCTTTCTTAATAGAATCACAGCATGGGCTGGGCTGGAAGGGACCTCCAAAGCTCATCCAGTCCAACCCCTCTGCACTCAGCAGGGACATCCTCCCCTGGAGCAGGTTGCCCACAGCCCTGTCCAGCCTCACCTGCAATATCTCCAGGCATGGGGCCTCAGCCTCCTCCATGGGCAACCTGTTGCAGTGTTCCAGCAGCCTCCTGCTGCAGAACTTGTTCCTCACAGCCAATCTCAATCTGCTCTGCTCTAGTTTGCAGCCATTGCCCTCGTCCTGTCCCTGCAGCCCTTTGCAAACAGTCTCTCTGCAGACTGCTTGGAGCCCCTTCAGGCACTGAAGGGCCTCGTAGGCCCCCGTTCAGCCAGGACAGGGCTATTATGATCTGGTCTGCCTAAAACAAGTGGAAGCACCTCTTGCGATAGCTTCCCCGTCATGTCTCTGGTGTCCTCTCCAGCTCCAGCACCTTCTCCAGAGATGGGAAGTCCCTGCTTAGAGGCTGTGGTGCTGAGCACTCTTGCAGGGCAAGCAGTCCAGCACAAGAGCTGCAAGGGAACTGGGGACTCTCTTCTCCAGTCTGCATGCCGTGAAAATGCTTCCTGTGGAGCTGTGATTCTCTTAAATGCTGCCTTGAAAATGGGGATGTTTGTTTGGGACAAACAATAGAAGTTTGCAGAACTGTGCCAGTTACTGTATTGGAGCCCTGCCACAGGTTTTGGGGAGCTGATTTAGCAGCTTGCTGTGTTAGCAGTGCAGGAGCATTTCCATTTTCCTGGGCTGTATTTGCGGCTTTTGTCCATGAGGGCAGTTAAATGCAGTTTTAATAATGGTTTGAGGTTTTTCAGATTCTGCTTTCAGTCTTATTGCAGGGTACATTTCTGCAGGCATTTTTAAATCATAGATGTGACTGCTGTGTGTGACATGGAAGTGCCTGAAATCCTGGGAGCAGAGGTCCTTTAGTAAGGTTCTGTTACAGCACTGGTTACACTTCCACAGCTTTTCTGCGTTGGGCCGAAGGTGTGAGATCTGTTGCAGCTCCTCCATGTGCTCCGAGGGTATTTCCACACAAATAGCATAATCCAGCTTTTGGAGAGAGGCTGTTTGTTACAGGAGCTCCCAGAGGAGCCACAGGTTTTGAATGGAAAGGAGGAGAAGCTTAGCAGAAGCTGTCAGCTGTGTGGAGCAGGAGGAGAAGCTGTGGGCTGGAAGAGCACAGGAAGCAGTGGGTCCCTGTTCCCTGGGGATTAGCAGGAGAAAGGCAGTGCAGGGGGACTCAGCAAACTGCTGGGTGCCCTGAGTCAGTGTTTCCAGGCATGTGGGCCTGTGCAGGCCCTCCACACACATCCCCACCGCTCCTTTTTTCTGGTGTGTGGGCAGGGAGAGGTTGGATTGGTGCTAGTAAGGAGGATGAGTCTATGAGCAGAGCCCACTGCCTGTGCCCCCAGCCCACTGGAGACTGCTGCCCTCATCTGCATCCTGTTTGAGTTGTGTTTCTCTCACAGTGCCTGGAACACACAGCAAGCATCAGCTCCTCAGGACAAGGTGTCTTGAGGCCTGAAGGAGTAAATGAGAAGAGCAATCCCTTGACCTGTACTTGAAGCTGGTTCCCATGCCTTAGCTGTTACAGCTTTACTTGGGGAAGTGGAATCATTGCTTCTAGAACATGCTTGTAGGTTGAGGCAGGCAACCTGTGAAGGCAAACTGGTTTTCACTAGGTGTCAGTGTTCACATACCTGGTCTGCACCCTCAGGTGTAGTCATTCTCCCCATGGACACACCTGTGTTTAGTACCTGCTTGCAACCTGTGCTCCAAATGCCAGGAATTCCTGGGCTGTGTGCTGAGCCCAGGCGGTGGCTCCTGCCAGCCCTCCTCCTGGGCACACCTCTTGTCTTTGCTCTTGCCTGCAGCAGGTCAGCCCAGGAGAACAACCAGGATGACCCGTGCTGAGATACCTGCTGCAGTCATAGAATCATAGAATGGTAAGGTTGGAAGGGACCTCAGGCATCATCTAGTTCCAACCCCCTGCCACAGGCAGGGACACCTCCCACTAGTACAGGTCACTCAAGGCCTCATCCAACCTGGCCTTGAACACCTCCAGGGAGGGAGCAGCCACAACCTCCCTGGGCAACCTGTGCCAGTGTCTCACCACCCTCACTGCAAACAGCTTCCTCCTAACAATCAGTTTCAATCTCCCCTCTGCCACTTCAAACCCGTTGCTCCTTGTCCTGGCATTGCAAGGTCTTGTCAATAGTCCCTCCCCAGCCTTCCTGGAGCCCCCTTCACATCCTGCAAGGCCACTCCAAGGTCTCCTGGAAGCCTTCTCTTCTCCAGGCTGCAGAGCCCCAACTCTCTCAGCCTGTCCTCACAGCAGAGCTGCTGCAGCCCTCTCAGCATCTTGGTGGCCTCCTCTGGACTGACTCCTACAGTTCCATGTCCTTCCTGTGCTGGGGGCTCCAGAACTGCACACAGGACTCCATTCATTCCATACATGGATTTCTCTTTCATCTGCCCTTTTTAATAAGATAGCCTTGAAAGCCTGAAGGATAGCAAATGGGTGCTAAGTACATTTCTCCAGACTAAACCCACTGAGGCTGCCGGGGGTGGTTCTTCACCCTCCTGAACCGTAAAGAATTTGCTGACCAGCAGAAGTTCTGGGCTGTCTCCTGAAGTCATTGGTTAATGTGCTGCTTCAGCATGTTGTGAGGCTCTTTGCCTTGTTCCTTTTGGTTTACAAACAGCTGTTGTAAATCACCTGTGTTGCAGCTGCAGCTGTGCTGGGGGGACTGTAGGTTGAGTTTTTGGGTGCTTGAAGCTGGCCTCATGTGTCAAGAGCTAGGGGCACTGTTCTCTGCCTGCAGTTACAGCAGTGACCATGACCTGTCCTGGGTAAGAAGCCTCAGTGAAGGTGTCGTGGTTAGTAGTGGCAGTAAATAGTGTGACATGGTGAGAAGTGTGTTCAGCACTGTGCTTCTGATAGCTTCTGCAGCTGCAGGACCTCTGACCTTGTCTCCAGAAACAAGGCACAACCTGTGGATGTTCTTTTTGGTGGCTGTTCCTTTCAGGGGTGTAGCTGGCAATGGATTTGTTGCTCTGTGCTCTCTTCTCTTCAGAAGCACTTCTCTAAGTCTTCAGAAGTACTTCCTTTGATACCATGTGTGCTGGTTTGAGGCTAATTGGAATATTTTAATAGAGAAAATTATACTATAGGCTGTGAAAAGGGAACAGTGGTGATTTCTACTTCACTCATAGGCTTGCTGAGATGTTTAAGCGTATGAATTGAAAACATAGATAAGTCAGTGTCTCTGGGGCACAGCGTTTTGGTCTAGCAGCTTCTGGCTTCTCCTCTCTGCCGAGTAACCTCACTAACCACTTTCCTTCTAACACCCCTGGCTGATCCTCCAAACTCACCTTGCATGTAAGGCAAACCTTGGGGTAAGGTATAGAGGTGGGGAGAAGGTGGAAGGGTGGTTGGGAGCCCCTGCTGGGGTCTCTGATTTCTGGGAGGGGTGTTGTGTTTCTGTATTCCCTTTACCTTGTATATGTCTGTAAATATTCCTGTACATAGTGTATATCTCTGCTTGTACATTGTGCTAAGCTGTAAATAGAGCTTCAGTCCTTAACTTCCAGCTGGCTGAGTTCTAGTCTGGGTCATTTTACAAAGTGTGGGGGGACAGGGAACTCCCAAACCGTCACACCATGAAAAGAGGAACTGCCAAATACTGTCCTTCAAAGTGTTTGGTATTTTGGGGACCTTGAACCCCATGGAGGCGCCAGTTGGGTTCAAGGCCCAAGGTCTTTTTGGGATACAAGCACAAATCATAGAAGGGTTTGGGCTGGAAAAAGCTTTAAAGCTCATCCGTTTGTAACCACTCTGCCTTGGGCAGGGACAAATCCTACCAGAGCAGCTTGCTCAAGGTCCCATCTGGCCTGGTCTTGAGTGCTGTCAGGCCTGGAGCTCCCCAGCTTCTCTGGGCAGCCTGGTCCAGTGCCTCACGACTCTTATGGAGAAGAATTTTCTCTGAATGTCTGCTCTAAATCCACCTTCTGACAGTTTGAAGCTGTTCCCTCATCCTGTCTCTCTGTTCCTCTGTAACTAATCCCTCTCCAACTCTCCTGTAGCTACCTTCATACTGGAAGGGTGCTCCAAGGTCTCTTTGGAGCCTTCTGAAAACCCCAACTCTCAAATACTCCCAGGCAACTTCTGAGAGCTTTATTGCAAGAGCAGAGATACCTCAAGCATATTTATTGGTTCCATTTTTTTCAACAGTGAGAAGTTGCCCAGAGAGGTGGTTGAGGCTCCATTCTTGGAGATATTCAAGGTCAGGCTCAACAAGACTCTGGACAGCCTCATCTAGTGGAGAATGTCCCTGCTGAATGCAGGGGCTTGGGCTGGGTGACCTTTGGAGGTCCCTTCCAACCCAATCCAGTCTATGATTCTGTCACAGCCCCTGCAGTTTGGGTTGGCAGTGGCTGCAGGGGCTCCAGCAGTGGCATGGGGGCTCAGCAGGTTGCCCCAAGCAGTGTTCCCTTAGCTCAGGAGCTTCCTGGTTCCAGACACCAGTGGACTGCAGGCAAGAACTTTGCAGAGATGTGGCCATTTGGGAGCTTCTGTGGCTGGATCTACTGCTGAAGAAGTGTGCAGCCAGCTCCCACCTGGAGGTCTGGAAGAGAAGGCAATGCTGGGCACCCCTCAGAGCCTGGGGGATCTGGGGCAAAGTTGCAAAGGCAGCAGAGCAGAGCTGCTCTGTTCCCTTTGCAGCCAAGCTGCAGCACAGCTGAAGGGATGCATCTTCGAAGAGCAATGAAGAGAAGCTGCAGCTTTCACATTCTTGTTTTCATTTCAGCAAGCTGCAAGTGGGCAGAAGTTGTTGCTGCCGTTGATGTCAACACTCTGGCCAATGAAGTTTACAAGCACAACTTTCCTGGCACACCACTATGGGCAAAGACAATTGAGGTGAGTAGTGATGTGTCTGCTTCACTCCAGTCTGGTGCTTGCAGTACTGAGTAAGGAGAGAAACAAACCCACTCCATTTCTGGTGCTGCACATACAGCAGGTGGACAGTTACTTTGCTTTCTGGTGCAACAGTTAGTTGTTGAAGTCTGAGGGATACTCACAGACACAGTCTTTGTCTGCAGGTCTTTGCTGCATCTGTGTGCAATTCTGGAACCCCCAGCACAGGAAGGACATGGAAGTGTTGGAGCCAGTACAGAGGAGGCCACCGAGATGCTGAGAGGGCTGCAGCAGCTTTGCTGTGAGGACAGGCTGAGAGAGTTGGGGCTGTGCAGCCTGGAGAAGAGAAGGCTTCCAGGAGAGCTTGGAGCAGCCTTCCAATATCTGAAGGGGGCCTACAGGAAGGCTGGGGAGGGACTACTGACAAGGTCTGGGAATGCCAGGACAAGGGGCAATGGGTTTGAAGTGACAGAGGGGAGTTTGAAAGTGGATGTTAGGAGGAAGTTCTTTACAGTGAGGGTGGTGAGACACTGGCACAGGCTGCCCAGGGAGGTTGTGGCTGCTCCCTCCCTGGAGGTGTTCAAGGCCAGGTTGGAGGAGGCCTTGAGTGACCTGTTCTAGTGGGAGGTGTCCCTGCCTGTGGCAGGGGCCTGGAACTGGATGATCCTTGAGGTCCCTTCCAACCTTACCATTCTATGATTCTAAGTTTCATATTTACATGGGAAAAACCCTCTAGGATTTCTGTATTTGATGCAAATGGAAGATGCCAAACAATATGGCACTGGCTAAGGGACATCTGGGGGTTGGAACTAGATGATCCTTGACATCCTTTCCAGCCTTACCATTCTATGATTCTATGAATGTCGAGGGGGATGTTTACCACCACCAAAGGAATGACAAAAAGAACATTTTTAGATTTAAAAAAAATCTTCATGTATTTGAAAGAACTGGAATGACTTGGAGGGAAGCCTTCATGGTACAGCTAGATTTAAGGCCACTAAAGCAGAAGGAAGTGGCCTAGCTGGGGCAACCTGGCAGTGTCTGTGGGTTCAGCAGATGTTTCAGGATGTCCCTTTTCCATTTGGAGAGCTTGGTAAAGCTGAGTTCTGTTTTAACAACTGAAGGGCAAAGCAGGCCTGGTGTTCTGCCTGGGTTTCTGTAGAAATGGCTATTTCTTAATCTGCTTTTACTGGCAGGCTGTAAAACTGTGAAAGGTGCTGGGTCAGTTGGAAGCTATCAGCCTGAGTCAGACCAAATCAAGTGGCTGCAGGTTCAGTGCTCATGCAGCACTCAGCTGCAGCAGCCCCGTGGCAGGGCTCAGCTGTGTGTGGCCAAGCAGCAACCTGCCTGCTGCTGTCTGCTTGTGGCAGGGGAGAGCAGAGAGAGCAGTGTGCAGGCACTCAGCCTTGCCTTCGTCTTGCTGGGAGGACCCAGCAGCTCTGCTGTGGTTTCTGTGGGCACTCGAGTTGCAACTGCTGGGTAGGTATCCCTCAAAATCCGTAAGGCATAGCTTGTTCTAGTGTTGGTTAAAATTCAGTCTAGAGGAACCTCTGCTTGTATCGCTAATTCATGCCACAGAGCTCATTCTTTCTCCCTGCATAGAAGTACTTGTGCAGAGTGCAGCTTGCAGCCACATCAAGTCTGTCAGGGAGGGTTTATTGGGTGGAAATGGGAATGAAGCAAGCTTTACAGGATCCTAGAATGGCTGAGATTGGAAGGGATCTCAGAGGTCTACTCCACCCTCCCTGCCATGGGCAGGGACACCTCTCAACTAGACTCGGGTGCTCAAGGCCTTGAACACCTGCAGAGAGATGTCCCATCCGTGACCTCCCTGGTCAGCCTATGCCAGAGTCTCACCACCCTCCTACTGAAAAACTTCTTCCTCAGCTCCAGTCTAACCCTTCTCTGCCTCAGCTTCAAACCATTCCCCTTTGGCCTGTCTCTAGACACCCATATGTGGTGAGCTTCTAAGAGTTACAGGCCAGGGTTTGGCCCTGCAAAAATTACTGTGTTAGCACTTTGGCTCCTTTGCTGCTCAGGTATTGTCTGTTAAGAACAGCTCCTGATCTGGCACGTGTTTTGAGTGTCTTGATGCTGGACTCCATGTGCAAAGACTTTGTATCTGACCAGTGATACTGAATGTGGAGGAGAGATAGAGAGAAATAACCAGTGAGGGATTTGATGTGAAAGTCTCACTCTACGCCTCTTCTGAAAGAATGAGCAGACAGAAGCACAGACTCACAGAACACATCCGGTTGGCAGAGTTCTCCACGTTCAGCCAGCCCAAACCTGCACCCAGCACTGCAGGCTCAGCACTAAGCCATGGCCCTAAGCACAACACCTCCAGGCATGGGCACTGCAGCACTGCCCTGGGCAGACCATTGCAGGGCTGGAGAAGCCTTCCAGGGCACAAAGAGTTCCTAAGAGGCAGCCTGAGCCTGCCCTGGGGCAGCTTGGAACCACTGCCTCTGCTGCTGGCCCTTGGCACCAAGGAGCAGAGGCTGCCCCCTGCTCATTGCCACCTCCCTGCAGGGAGCTGCAGAGAGCAATCAGCTCTGCCCTCAGGCTCCTCTGCTACAGCCTCAACGCCCCCAGCTCCCTCAGCCCCTCCTCAGCCCCAGCTGCTCCAAGCCCTTCTCCAGCCTGGCTGCCCTGCTCTGGGCATGCTGCAGCCCCTCAATGTCCTTCCTGCAGTCAGGGACCCAGAGCTGAGCACAGCACTCGAGCTGTGGCCTCCCCAGTGCTGAGCACAGGGGATGATCCCCTCCAGCTTCTGTGCAGATGCTGCAGTGGTTGGTGGTTTCCTTTCCTCTCCGGAGGACTCATGCAGAGAGCCTGCAGGCAGCAGGTGCAGTGGGAGGTGATGCTTTGCTGAGTGAAGCACATGGTGGAAGTCAGAGGTAGCTGAGCTGAAAGGTGACTTGAGGATTTCATGAGGTTTGCAACACACAACCTTCTTGTATTTTTTTTTTTCTCCTTATTCAGGGCATAACACTGCAGGAATTTGACAGATTATCTTTTGACATGATTTTGATGAGCCCTCCCTGTCAGCCATTTACAAGGTAGGTACAGCATGCCCTGGGGAAATGCAGGCTCCCCAGTGCGTGCTGACTGAGGAGGGATGTTTCAGGAGTGACTCTTTGCTTTATCTGTGCTCCTTTCTCTTCCCGAACAACAATGTTGCAGGTGTCTTCACGATGAGGTTTACTGAAGCGGAGAAAATGGTTTTGTGAGTGATACAGGACCACACCTTGTAGATTAGGAGCTGAACTCAGTGCAGTGTCAGTGGTCAGAGCATGTCCTCTGACAGCAGTGCTCCTTCAGGGAAGCTTTTAGGAACTGTGCTCATGCAGAGGAGCAGCTTCTTGGGAAGGCCTGTTAGTGGTAGTGAAATAGCTTGTGTGATAAAGTGTACCTTCTGGGGTGCTCACAGATTAAAGCGATACACCTCTGGCCTGCTGCTGGGCTAGAGGAACATTTGTACAGGCCCCTGGTGCATGTAGAAAGCATTCCTTCAGGAACGGGGGAGAAGGAGAATCTGTGTCTGTCTAATGAATCCAGAGACCTGCTAAAGCTCTTCTAAAAAGGCTTTATTCTAAGAGCCAATACAAGTGTCAGTTAGGGGGACACAAACCTGCAGTCATTATCTGCTGTCACCACTTTTAGAACTTGCAGGAACTGTCTAGTTTAATGCCACAGAGTTATTCTCCTGGGGCTCAATCTCACAAACTGGCTTTAATTCCTAGAAAGAATTTAATCTATGCCATGTAAAACAGTGAGGTGTCCCCAGGACTAGGGGATTATTCTTTCAGAGCCAGGGGCTTTGCTATACAAACCCTTTGCAGACGGGAGTGGATTCCATTACTGAGGGCTTCAGTTTAGAACTCTCTGTGAGCTGATGGTTTCCAGGGGCAGGTTTTAATTCCTTACGGCATTTCTTGGAATGCTGCTTTTGCCAGCAGGTCCTCACACAGGTCTGTGCACGGTGCTCTTGCAGAACCTTTTGTTGAGGGTCAAAGCGGAGGAGTCAGCATTGAGTAGTGTAAGGTGAGCCTGCCAACAGTGTGTGCAGCTGTGTGTTTGTTCTCCCCAGGACTGGCCTGCAAGGGGATGTCTCTGACCCACGCACAAAGAGCTTCCTCCATGTCCTTCATCTTCTGCCCAGGTACGAGTGGAGCTGTCACGCAGGGACCTGGCGTGGTGCTGTCCCTGCAGTGCTGCCTCACAGAGTGAACTGCCTGATACTGAAAATCTCTTCCTATCAGATCCATTCTGGGGCTCTGTAGCAGCCTTCCAGTACCTGAAGGGGGCTGCTGGAAAGCAACAGAGGGTCTGTTCATAAGGGCTTGTAGTGACAGGATGAGGGACAGTGGCTTTGGGCTGCAAGGGAGAAGATTGAGAGTGGAGATGAGGAAGAAATTCTTTCGAGTGAGGGTGGTGAGACACTGGCACAGGTTACCCAGGGAGGTTGTGGATGTCCCCCTCTGGGGGGGTGTTCAAGGCCAGGTTGGAGAAGACCTTGAGTGACCTGTTCTATTGGGAGGTGTCCCTGCCCGCGGCAGAGGTTTGGAACTGGATGAGCTTTAAGATCCCTTCCAACTGAACCCATTCTGTGGGTTTGCAGCAGTTCTCATGCCTGTTGTAACTAGGCAGGGTACAAGGAATCTGTGATGTTTTACAGGGGTACTGCTAGTACTGTGGTGTATGGTTCGTTTTCACATGATCCTATACATGTAACTGACAAGTAATTATAGAATCATAGAATGGTAAGGTTGGAAGGGACCTCAAGGATCATCCAGTTCCAACTCCGTGCCATAGGCAGGGACACCTCCCACTAGTACAGGTCACTCAAGGCCTCCTCCAACCTGGCCTTGAACACCTCCAGGGAGGGAGCAGCCACGACCTGTGCCAGTGTCTCACCACCCTCACTGCAAACAACTTCCTCCTAACATCCAGTTTCAATCTCCCCTCTGCCAGTTCAAACCCATTGCCCCTTGTCCTGGCATTGCAAGCCCTTGTCAATAGTCCCTCCCCAGCCTTCCTGTAGGCCCCCTTCAGATCCTGGAAGGCTACTATAAGGTCTCTTCAAAGCCTTCTCTTCACCAGGTTTGCTGGTGGGCATCATGGAAACAGGAATATTGTTTGAAAGAGCCAGCTGAGCTTCCTCCAGCAGTTAGCCACATTTTGAATAGGGAACACATCAAGGTTTAGTAAATGTGTTATTGACTGCACCACAGGATGCACCTTCTGGCCCCTTCCAATCTTTCCTTAAGTGTCTGCTTTGTCTTTCCGGGCTGTGGTCCAACCTCCTGCTTTAAGTGGTGATTCTGAAGAGTTCCAGTAGCACTGCATTGTCTGCAGTGCTCTTGGCTATGCCTTGAGCTCTCATTTTTGCATACTCAGACCCCAGCTCTTATTAAAATAGTTCTCATTCTTTGTATTATTTGTGCCTTAAGTTTTGAATCGGTAAATCCAAACAAAGTGGAGTGTTTGACCTAAATTGTCCTTGCTGCCTGCATTAAAAATCAGCTGCAGGTAATGGTTGTAGTGTGTGTTGGGAAGAGATGCCCAGCACTGCAAGAACACTTCCTGGAGAAGCAGAGCAAGCAGCTGCTCAGGGATCCAGCAGAAATCTCTGCTTATGGATTGAGATGTCCCCTGGGCACCAACTGGGATGAGCCTGAGAATTTGCATCAGACCACTCCTGGCAGTCCTGCTGCTGGGCACTGAACAGCTGTTCTCACTGTGGTCCTCCTGGGTTGGTCTTGCTGTTAGAACTGGAGAAGGAGGAAGGAAGGTTTGGCACACACAGGAGTACTGGTGCCAGCAACAGCCTTTCCTTCAAGCTGCAGTTAGCACTAGGAGAAAAGGGTCTTTATTCTTCTACAGGCATCCTTTTGACAGTGAGCAGCATGAAATGGGACTGCCCCCTGGCCCTTGCCAGCAGCAGGCAGGGCACACAGACAGGTGTCTGTCTTGGCTGAGATCACCTAAGAACTCTATGGCAGAGAGCACAAAGCACAGCACCATACAGACTGTAGAGCCTGGGAAGTTAGAGAGTAGGTCAGAAGAAAGATGATTGCTATCCCCTGCTTCTAGCAGCCACAGAAGAAGGCAGAGCACTGTGGGCTTGCAGAGGGTGGAGATTCTGAACAGGGAGTGTCACTCAGGCCTCCAGACAGCCCTGCCACAGTGATGAATTAGAAGCAGCAGGGCGTGTCTGTGTTAATAAGTGGCCAGAATGCCAGGCCCTTCCTTATCCTGAAGGGAAACCTGACCACAGGATTCCTTTCCATTAAACTCAGACAATGCTTTTTGTCCTGCTTTTGGGACAATGTTGTGCATGAGTACAGAAGTGTAACTTCCTGCTTGCTGTGGGCTTTGCTGGATAAAGGCCAGAAGGCTTTTCTTCTCCAAACCAAAGCTCTGGACACTCCAGGGTGTATGTTTTTCATCATGACGATGCAAATGAACTGGGTTTGGCTGTGGCACTTTATCTCAGCACCCCAGGAGACCCTGCTGATGTTCCTTATCTCCCTGGGGCAGATTGTCTGTAATGTGGCTTCTGCAGAGTTCCTCAGTTCCAAAGGATTTATGTTTTGCTGAGATAGCGTTTGTGTAGTTTCTGGATGTGACACATTTGCCAGACATGGAGTGTGGAGTGTTTCAGGCCATAAAAGGGAAATTCTTTGTATAGGAACTGTCACTTTGCATTCTGGTGCACCATCCCTTCAGTTTAGGGGAAGTACAGAATCCTTTCTCACCTCCTGGCTCTTCATGCTTGGCCTTCAGCCTTCTGTGATGAAAGAGCACTGAAATGACAGACACGGGAGGTATGGAAAGGGCAGTCTCAGGAGGACTGGCAAACCTGCCTCAGATGCCTGGCAGCCTGCAGGTGAGGAAAGCTGAGAGCTGGGCTTGGGCAGCCTTCAGAAGAGAAGGCTCAGAGGAGACCTCATTGCCATGGAGCAGGACACAAAGGGTGGCTACCAGGAGGATGGAGTCTGCCCTTGTACAAGGAGTCACATGGGAAAGACAAGGGCTGATGGGGAGAAGTTACTGCTGGGGAAATTCCCACTGGATTGCAGGAGGAAATGTTTGCCCATGAGAACAGTCAGAGACAGGAGTCAGCTCCCAGGGCAGCAGTGGAGTCCCCTGCACTGGGCAGTTTGCCAGGGTGCTGGGCCAACTGACTGCAACTGCACTGTCACCTAGAGAAGCTGGAGCAGGTGATCTTTGGGGTCCCTTCCAACCTGACATTCTGTGATTCATGGACTCTCTAAGATCTGGATAGACCTGGAAAATCCTTGGAGAACCCAGCCAGTGAAGTCTGACCCAACTGGTCCTGGCACTGCCTCTGAAGCCCAAACCATGCCCAGGGAAATGCAGTGCCAGGGCATCACAGTGCTGCTGTGACAGCTGTGTTTGGGAGGTTGGTGTCTGCCCAGTGCCCTTTGTCCTGTATGAGCCTTTGCACTGCAGGCTGTGCTCTACCTTCAGTACTGCACTAACAAGTTTCATAGTAGATGACAATGTTGAGCAGGTAAACACACCAACAGATATCCTCCCTTCCTCTGCAGGGAATTGGCAAACGCTGCTGCTCTCAGCTGAGTTGTTCGGGGTTTTTTCAACTCATTTTAGTTTTTAGTATTTTTAAATTGGATGTAGCTTGTACGTTTGCCAGCTCCCTGGGAAATACTTTAGGTATTCACAGATTTACTGAATGGATCGGATTGGAAGAGAACTTAAAACTCCTCCAGTTTCAAGCCCCTGCCATGGGCTGCTCAAGGACTCATCCAACCTGGCCTTGAACACTGCAGGGAGGGGGCATCCACAGCCTCCCTGGGCAGCCCGTGCCAGTGTCTCACCACCCTCAGTGACAGGAATTTCTTCCTCATCTCCAGTCTCAGTCTGCCCTCCTGAAGCTTCACTCTACTGCCTGCTGTGCAGCTCTTGTTGCTGCACTGTCATGCAGTTTACATCTTGCCACTCTGAGTTGTTGATTTTAATCTTTTTCCTTTGTAGGCTCCAGAAGCTTCCAACCTACCTACTTTTAGAAAATGTTAAAGGATTTGAATCCTCTTCTGCAAGGTAAAATCTAATTGCTTGCAGGATTAGTACAGGAAATACTCTGCAGAAGGGGAGGGCAGGATCTTTATCTCCTAGGCTTTAATTTAGGAACAGGGTTAGACTTGCTGTTTAAGAATGGAAATCTTAGGTTGCGGTAGGAGCTGGCTAAGTAATTGTTTATTTTTCTAAGCAGACAAAATATACTCTGATAGATTGGCTCCACTGATTTGATTTGATGTTCCTGTGCCCTTTAGGAAGGTTTGGCACTGAGAGTTCCTGGAGTTCTGTGAGTGGCAGGAGCTCATGGCATCTTGTGCTAAGATCACAGAGCAGCACCAGGGCTTTGCTCACTGCCTTTGTTAAGAGCAGATCATCTCTTCATCAGCTGGTTTGGGCACGCTGTGTGCAGACTCTGCATGATCTCTGGGGTGTGGAGGAGGGTGGCTGGGGTGGGTACCTAGGAGTGGCAGAATCATTCTTCTGGTGTGGCAAAGCAGGGGACAGGAGCTTGTGGCCTTTCCTTTCATTGCTTGCTGAAACAGAGTAGGATAGAAACACAGAATGGTTTGGGTTGGAAGGGACCTCAAAGGTCATCCAGTTCCAGCCCCCTGCCTTGACCAGGGACACTTCCTACCAGAGCAGGTTGCTCAAGGCCCCAGCCAACCTGACTTTTAACACCTCCAGACTTGCAGCTTCCACATCTTCCCTGGGCAACCTGTTCCAGTGCCTCACCTCCCTTGTGGGGAAGAACTTCCTCCTAATGTGTGATCTAAATCCAGCTTCTTACAGTTTGAAGCCATTGCCTCTTGTTCTATTGTCACAGGCCTTTGTCCAAAGTCCCTCCCCAGCTCTCCTGTAGCCCCTTCAGGTGCTGGAAGGCTACTCTAAGGTCTGCCCAGAGCCTTCTCTTCTCCAGGCTGCACAGCCCCAACTCTGTCAGTCTATCCCCATAGGGGAGGTTCTCCAACCACCTGAGGTCATTTTTGTGGCTTCCTCTGGACCTGCTCTGGCAGTTCTGTGTTGGGGGCTCCAGAGCTGGACACAGGACTTCAGAATCTTTCCATAGCATTCCTTAAAGCCCCAAGAGAGACACACCCCTCCATATCACACTTGTTCATGCTCCACGTGCTGGGTACATGTCCAGCAGCGTCACTGGGGAGGTGCAGGGGGCTGCTGTAGACCTTGTGACTCCCTAGGCTGTGCCTGCTGCCAGACTGTGATGGTTTGGGAGTTCCCTGCCCCCCCACTCTATGAACATCAGCCAGACTAGACTCAACCTGCTGGAAGTTAAGGACTGAAACTCCGTTTACAGCTTAGCACAATGTCCAAGCAGATATTTACAATATATTACAAATATTTACTGCTATATACAGAAATATACAAGTTAAAGGTAATACAGAAACACAATTCCCCTCTCAGACATCAGAGTCCCCAGGAGGGGCTCTCAACCACCCTTCCACCTTCTTCCCACCCCTCTACCTTACCCCAGGGTCTGCTTTACGTGCAAGGTGAGTTTGGAGGATGGGCCTGGGGGGTTAGAAGCAGAGTGATGAGTAGGGTTACACAGCAGCAGCCCAGCAGACACAGCAGCTCCCAGAGAGACTCTCTGTGTTATCTATGTTTGTGTCCTTGTTTTTATACCTCTCAGCAAGCCCATGAGTGCAGCAACCCTCACCACTGTTTGCTTTTCACAGCCTAGAATCCAAATTTTTTTCATTAAAATATTCCAATTAACCTCAAAACAGCACACAGGATCTGGGCAGAGCTGTAGCTCAGCACACCCCAGTCAGGATGCTCACTTGCTGCTGGCACACTTGGGCGGCAGTGTCACCTGCAGTGCTTTGGCGGTGGCTCCAACCCAGTGCACTCTGTGCAGAGCAGAAAAGCCTCCCCAAATGCTTCCCATGGCACTGATCTTCCAACAGTATGGGCTACAGCCCTGCCCCACTGCCACCAGTTGTCACCATACCTTGTGTCAGCATTTCAGTAGGCTGCACTGATGGAGTGGACATGCACCGAAGGCAGCAGGGAGCTGTTTGGAGAGGTTTCATCTTTGCACATACACCACACAAGGAGGAGAGTGACTTAACCCTGCAGCGCTCCTCAGTCCCCCCAGTGCCCTCCTGGAGATAGGTGGGGGTGGCAGGGATGCTTGCACCAAAGCAGTGTGAGGCTCTGTGAGCATGCAGTGCCAGTGCTGTCTGGTTCTGTGTGCAGTGGATGTGTCGTGAGGCTCTGTGAGTGTGCTGTGACTGAGCGTGGAGCGGCAGTGCCGTGGGGCTCCGTGAGCGTGCAGCGGCAGTGCTGTGGGGCTCCGTGAGCATGCAGTGGCAGTGCCGTGGGGCTCTGAGCGTGCTACAGCTATCCTGGCTGCTGTGACTGCTGCTCCCAGGGCCAGCAGCGCATGACTCCAGCTCTGCCGTTCTCTCCCCATCCCTGAAGTGCTGAATGCCTCAGACGCTGCCTTGCTGGTGGCGAGAGTGGGGCAGGCCCCGGGTCTGCCTGCAGGCAACGAGTGCCTCCCTGCTCCTGTCCCTGCAGGACCGAGCTCCTGCGAACGCTGGGCGCCTGTGGCTTTGAACACCAGGAGTTCCTCTTGTCTCCAACCTGTGTGAGTAGTGAATCTCTTCACCTGACTGCACTCAGCCCTGCACACTGCAGATCATGGAATGGTGGAATGGTTTGGGCTGGAAGAGACCTTAAGGATCATCTCATTATGTTAAACAGTTAGATAGAGTTGTCCTCTGCCCTGGTCAGTTGTGAGACTTGGCTTGCCAGGGCGCTGGCCCAACTTGTTTCAATGAAACCATCCCCTAGAGAGGTTGGCCCAGGGGATCCTTGGGTCCCTTCCAGGCCGGCACTCTGGGGCTTTGTGATCCTGAGAAGAGAGTCATTCCCAGAGCTGAAGATGCTCTTTAGAATGAGGAAGCCACCTGGCATGACTTCTGGTGTCTCACTAGGGTCCTGCTGTTCCCGTTCAGAACCTATTCCTGTGCTGCTCTGCTCCTGCCTGTGCTGGGTAGAAGCACAGGAGCACCAGGAGCAGAGGGTGGCTTTGCCTGCATGAACCCCACTGCTTCAGGCTGATGTGTGTGTCCCAGCACTGAAAATGTGACTCTCATTTGTGGGGAAGGGGCTTTGCTTGCAAGCTGCCCTGGCAGCTGAAGCGTTGAGAGGCACTGGGGTTGCATAAAGCTGAAAGCAGGAATGAAGGGCTGTAGGTGCCTGAGAGCAGCTGGCAGTGGACAGCTTGCAAACCTGTGGGCATTTGTTCTCTTCACTGCTGGATGTCTGATTTCCTCATTCAGAAGGGGAAGGAGATGCCTTTTTGCCTTGCTTTTGATAGATGACAGCTGTCCCAGGAGACCCTGCTGAGTGGCAGTTCTCCCCTCGCACACAAGTTTGCATTGCTGTTGGTTGGCAGAGAAGGCGCCGGCCCTGCAGTGCAGAGAATAGCTACCTGCTTGTGTGCTTGGCAGCATCTGGGCTGTGGGAGATACATTCATGTGGCCTGGTGCTGTTACTGTGTGTGATGGCGGACAAGCTGTACCAGGGGCTGTAGGTCACCTTCCCTCTCTGATGCCATGCTCTGGGTCTGTGGGTCTTGCTTGCAGCTCGGCATTCCCAACTCCAGGCTGCGGTACTTCCTGCTGGCACGGCGGCACCAGGACCCCTTTCCCTTTCGAGCGCCTGGGCAGGTGAGTGTGCCAGGGAGAACTGGAGTCTGCCTCGTTCCACAGAGACAGGGTGCTGCATTTTGAGTTGGGTGGTGTGTGCTGATGGATGGAGAGAGGGAAAGTTCAGGGAAGTTCAAGCTTGCCTCTGGTTCTCGAACTGGCTGCTGAGCTTTCTGGACACTGAACTTCATGCCAGTGCCTTGGGCATCTCCAGATGCTTGGGGCACGATGGCTGACAGTGGGCTAGAAACCAATGGATTTTACTCCCTTTCCCACAGCCTGGGGAATGCCCTTTTGTCATTCCTGATATCATTCCTGATACCAGAACCCGATGCTAAGATGTTTTGGGATCTCCGTGGCAGTAACTCTGAGTGGTTGCTTGCTCTACTCTGAGCACCTCTGAAGGAGTTCTTGCTGCAGAATCTGCTGTCAAGGTCTTCATTAGATGCAGGTCTTCTCTTTTTTAATCACGTTTTGGTCCTAGATTTTGACAAGGCTCCCAGATCAGGATCTAGAAGACTTAGCCAAGGACAAAGCTGCTGACCAAGTGGGTGAAACTACTTCCTCCTCTTCTGAAGAAAAGAGTCTGGATTCAGACTCTGGTCCTGAGCACAGCAGCAAAAGCAGTTTGCCTAAAGGAGCTTTTCTTTTCAAGCTTGAAACTGTAGAAGAAATGGCAAGGAAGGAGGCTCAAAACACTGATTATTCCATTCAAATGCTGGAAGACTTCTTGGAAGAGGAGGATGAAGAGAAGAGTCAGTATTTGTTACCAGCAAAGTCCCTGCTGCGCTATGCTTTCCTGCTGGACATTGTTAAACCCTGCTGCCGCAGATCCACCTGCTTCACCAAAGGGTAAGTTGCAGAGGAGGTGTCTTGCTGAGCCAGGCCCTGACATGTTCAGTGTGCTCAGTCCTGCAAAGCCAAGGAGAGCTGTTTCACCTAGAAAGGCACATCTGCTGCTATGCTGTGCTTCCTGGCCCAGGAGTGCCAGGATGTCTGGCAGCACAGCATGTTCTTGCTCCAGAGAAGCTTCCCAGAAGAGAGTGCCATTTGGTGCTGACCTTCACAGGCACTTCATTCCCCTGAAGAATTGTGGCTGCAGCACTGATCCATTACAGGTTTTACTGCTTTCTGAAGTGGCAGTGGCATGCGTGACAGATCTGATCCTCTGTGAAGCTGTCTGTGCCACACACTCCACTGAGGGCCTGGGTGCTTCAACTGTGTAGCTCAGAATAGCTGTGGGTTGGCCACGTGTCATCAACCCAGCATGCCTGATGCATTTCAAATCATATCTGATGGAGCAGATCATCTCTGCTGCCCTGTCTAGCAGCTTCCTGATTTGTCCCTTGCCACTTTCAGTTTGCCTGCTGGAGGCTGTGAAGTGTTGGGAAACCTCAGAGGCAGGCAGCCAGGAGCTGTGCCTCTCAGTGCTTTGCTTTGGAAAGCACCTGGAATTTTGTGTTCTCCATCAGTGAATTTTTCAAGTTACTGTGGATTTCTTTCTAATTCTCAGAGTGGTTCAACCAAGGGACATTTTACAAAGGCATGGGGTGACAGCAGGAGGAGGAGCAGTGGCTTCAAACTGGAAGAAACTGGATTTAGATTTGACATGAGAATTAAATTCTTCCCTGTGAGACTGGTGAGGCACTAGAACAGGCTGCCCAGAGAAGTTGTGGAGGCTCTAAGGCTGCTAGTATTGAAAGCCAGGCTGGGTGAGGCCCTGAGCAACCTGATATGGTAGGAGCTGCCTCCGGCCATGGCAGGGGGTTGGAGCTAGGTGATCTTTAAGGTCCTGTCCAAGCCTTATTCTTTTGGATTGTAGTGGACTCAGCATCTTTTGGGATCTGTAGGCAAATTTAAAAAAAAAAAAAAAGGCCAGAATGATCTCTTGCATTTCTCATGTATTATGTAAGTGCCACCAAAAATAAACTGACCACTTGTGTTTTCACTGGAATATGTCTTGGTGGGTTGTGACTGTGTTTTACCACAGCACTCTGGCCTGAAGGCAGGAATACTGTGGCCAGCTGGACCAGGGAGGAGATTGTCCCTCTGTGCTCAGCACTGGCGAGACCACACTTTGAGTACTGGATTCACTTTTGGGCCCCTCACTCCAAAAAGGACATTGAGGGGCTGGGGCATGTCCAGGGAGGAGCCACAAAGCTGGGAAGGGCCTGGAGAACAGGGCTGGGGAGAAACAGCTGAAGAAGCTGGGGGAAGAAGAAGCCTGGAGAAGAGGCTGAAAGGAGGTTGCAGTGAGATGGGGGTTGGTCTCTTCTCCTATCATCTGAGTCTAGGGAGAAGAGGAAAAGTTTCTTTGCTGCAAGAGTGGTCAGGGATTAGCACAGTCTGCCCAGGCAGGTGGTGGAGTACCCATCTCTGGAGGTGTTCAAGAAACCTGTGGCCATGGCACTTGGGGACATGGATTAGTGGCCATGGTGGTACTAGGTCACTGGTTGGACTGGATGACCTTAGAGGGCTTTTCCAGCCAGCACCACTCTATGCTTCTATGCTACTTGACAGCTCCTCTTTAAGAGAAGGGTTAGAGTTGCAGCTCAGGCTTCATCCAGGTCAGTTCTGAGGCCAGGGTAAGGCACTGCTGTCAGTGTTCTGGGAGTTCTGGGTTTGCGTTTCTGTGAAGTGTGAGATGTAGGAAGGAGCAGAGCAGCCCCAGGTAGTGCAGAGTCCCTCTGCTGAGATGCCAGTCTGGTGTCTTAGCAGTCATACTGGTTACCAACTCTGAGCCTGGTGGGAAGGCTTCCCTCAGCTCTGACTGGCCCTCAAACACTTCCAGCAAGGTTTGTGTGATGAGGCCAATCCAGGTGTGTCTTCTCCAGTCCTTGCTAATTCTAGACCTCTGACACCAGTATTCCATCAGGGTTCTTTGCCTTCCCGTCTGTCTTCTGAGAGCATGGGGCAGAATGTGATGGGCTGTGATGACATTGAGCAGATGGTTCTGACCTTGGACTCTGAGGCAATTGGAAGAGGATTGCTGACCTCCTTGGGACTGCCAGCAGCAGAGTTCCTCTCAACAGGATGTCTGTAGTGGCTGAAGTTGTGAGGAGGGATTGTGCCTTTTGCAGCACAGAGCAAGCTCCTGTAGGTGTAGTCATCCTGGACCTGCTGCTCGACTCCTTATGCTGTTGAGAAGAGAAGCCAAACATTTTGAAACTGTGACATTAACTGCAGAAGTCATCTCCAGCATTGTGCAAGTGACCTTTTTGGTAGTCATAGCACAGAATATACCCAGAAATCATATATTATGTCCAAGAAATTAAAAGGTTTTCTTGGAAGCTTACAGAATTAAAGAGTGGGAGAAATCCTTGGTCACATAAAAATTGAGGACTTGTCAGTTCTTAAGCCAACTTCTTTCATTAGGACTGGGAATGAAATGTCACTAAATCAATGGATCATTTCTTACTGTGGCAAAAATTGCCATCTTTGATTATGTTCTCAGGCAGAAATGTTCATTTTCCTGTAGTCAGCAACTGCAGTGCTGATGAATAGCAGTGCAGCTCATGCTGCTCATGTGCCCACAGCTCTCCTAGAACACCCAGTACACTCTGCCCCCAGGCCCCAGAGCAGCCAGAGGCTCTCCTGTATGAGTGCTGTCCTCTCATGCCTAGACTGGGGTATTTTATACAGCGTGAAGAGATTCTTTCCCCCAGTACAGCTCTGAAACACCACTTCGAAATGTATCCTGAAGTATTTCTTTTGCGACAGGTGTGTCCAGCTGCATAGGATCAGCTGCTGCAAGGTGCTGAGGCTTTGGGTGCTGGCTGTGCTGTGCTGTTGAGCTTGTCACATTTCCAGAATGCACTTTGCAGCACAGTTCCACTCCATGTGCTTCAACCTGCCTCTGGGAGTGCCTTTTGTTCTTATTCTAAAGCAGCTCTGCAGCCCTTCATTGTCAAGTGAGTGCTGCTCTCGCAGGGGACTCCGAAGCTGAAGGAGCAGCCCTGCAGAGGGCTGTGCTGAGTGTGGCTGTGCTGGAGGGACACCATTCCTCCAGCACCTGGAGCTGGGAAGGCTTAGCCCCATGCAGAGCAGAAGACCTTCATCACTATCTCTAGACATGTGCAAGTAGAAGGAGAGGATGGTGTCTGGTGAGGGTTGGTGCAGACTCCAGTCCTGCACTGTGGGGATTCCTCCAGAGCTCACCTGTTCTGTGGAAGCCTTCTGCTGATTTGACACAGACGCTCCCTGCTCAGGCCATTCTAACACTGCTGTGGCTGCAGCAGCAGAGCATGTTTCTGAGAGCCCTGGATGGTATTGAAATGATAGCCTGGGAGAGACTGCAGAGCAAACTTGGTGTGCAGCCAACTGCAGAGCGGCCCAAAGAGCCAGCATAGGATTTGAGAGTCTTAGACTTGCTTACTGCCTGTTGGACTTACTTGTTTGCTTGCTTGCTTCTTTCTTCTACTGTTCTGATGTTAGAAGGGACCTCCAGAGATCATCCAGGCCAACCCCCTTGCCTGAGCAGGACCACCTAGGGCAGGTCACACAGGAACACATCCAGTAGGGTTTGGAAAGTCCGCAGAAGAGACTCCACAACCTCTCTGGGCAGCCTGTCCCAGACCTCCAGCACCCTCACACTGAACAGGTTTCTCCTCATCTTGAGGGGGAGCCTCCTGAGTTCCAGCTTGTACCTGTTGTTCCTTGTCCTATCACAGGACACCACTGAGCACAACCTGGCACCTTCATCCTGACACCCACCCCTCAGATCTTGGTAGACACTGATCGGGTCCCCTCTCAGCCTTCTCTCCAGCCCAACCAGCCCCAGGGCTCACAGCCTTTCTTCACTGCAGAGCTGTTCCAGTCCCTTCAGCATCCTCCTAGCTCTCTGTTGAACTCTCTCCAGCAGATCTCTGTCAAGATCTGCTCTCATGTCCAGAACTGGACACAGTATTCCAGGTATCATCTCAGCAGGGCAGAACAGAGGAGGAGTAGAACCTCCCTAGATCTGGGCACGCTTTGGATGCGTCTAGCCTTCCCCCATACCTGGCAAGGGGTCCACCAGCAACCCAAAGCTAAAGCTGACTGAGCCCCTTTGCCGTTACCCATTGATGTAAAGGTTGGAGGCTCACACTAATGCTCCTCCTTCAAGGATGGAGAGCTGAGTTGAGCCCTGGGACCATTTGGCCTTTAGCACATTCTGCCTGAATGTAGAATTGGTTTGTGCAGTGGAGCTGGCCTGTTTGGAGGACATTCTGGCTCTTGCATGGCTTTCTGGTGATGTTGGGGAGGGCAGCAGTGTGGGCAAGCCCTGGTGCCTTGGCTGCAGACTTGCCACCAGAGAAATCTCATGGGGCTGCTGCACTCCAAGGGCCAGCACTGCCTTTTGCTTTCTCTGCCCAGGAGGCTACTTGTTGAGCAAAGGAACCAAGTCACCTCCCTGCTTCTTTGCAGCTGTCAGGGTTGCAGGGCCTGGTGCAGACACTAACTGCAGCTTGCTGTTGTTCAGGTATGGACACTATGTGGAGGGCACAGGCTCAGTGCTGCAGACAGCAGTGGATGTACAGGTAAGGGGCTGTAGAATGACACAGGAGAGTGACTACTTTGGAAACTTGGGGGAGGTCTGTTTTCTGCTTTGTTACTCTATTATAAGATCTCTCCTTTTTTGGTGGCAATTGAGCTTCCAATGTATTTATTTTGTGTTCCTAAACAATAGTTTATTTAAATCAAAACCATCTGTGCCTCTCTCTGGGGCGAATCTGAGTTGATGCTTCTTGATTATCTGCAGTGTCATACAGAAGGTTCCTGGGGCTGAGTGGGCACAGTCTAAAGGACTCATTCTGAGAGTGCCCTGCAGTGCAGTGCAGCTGGGGCAGTTTGCTCTACAGAGCTGGTTCAGCCAATGCTGTCAGATGCTCAGCATGTTTGAATTCAAAGCCAGTGTTTACCTGGGAAGACTCAGTATGTTGCAAAGCTCTGCTGTTGGTGCAGGTGCCCCACAAAGTGGTGTTTTGTGCACCGGGGAAGTTAAAAGTCAATGTAGCAATGAAGCATCATTCAGAGGTGCTTTACACAGCTCCTGTCCCACATTGCTGTCACCAATATTCTCTGGCAGCTCTCGGCATTAAAAAATGCAGTTTATGATTCCAGGTAATCTCAAAGGGAATGTGTCCAAGCAGCTGCACCCAGCCAGCTGGATTCCTCTGGATGGGCTGCTGTGGCCTTACACTGGGGCTGTGGTTAACAACTGTTTGTAGTCCTTTTATTGCCTCATTAATATTGGTGTCACTTGTAAAGAACAAATACACCATCACCTAAACAGGCTGGACCGGGTGGACTTTGGGGTCCTTTCCCAGCTGGCCTTGTGGGACTCTATGGAAAGACCTTGCGGCAACACCGATTTCTTTCTTGCAAGTTGAGATCCTGGCTGCAGGAATACGACTCCAGTAGTGCTGCCCAGCAGAACAGGCTCTGGGCTTTGATACTGGCACAAGCAGGAAATGTTCTGGTAGGATGTGCTAAGCTGGATCTGTGTGGGCTGCACCACTGATACCTGTTGGCCTGAATATTCTTTACAGCTCGAATCAGTGTTTAAGGGCATCGAGGAGCTGCCAGAAGAGGAGAAGCTTGAGAAGCTGTCGCTGCTGAAGCTGAGGTACTTCACCCCAAGAGAAATAGCCAACCTGCATGGATTCCCCCTGGAGTTTGGTAGGTGTTCCTCTGCAGGAATGCCAGGCCGTGCTCTGTACTAGGGACTAAAAACCATGCTCTTTGCTTTGCACTTTGCTTCGGACCTGATTCTTGTGGTTTGTCTAACCCAGAGTTCCCCTCAGTTCCCACTAGTCTGCTTTTTGTAAGAGCCAGCTTCTGTGCTTAGGTTTATCTGCAGGGGCGAGGGAGAAAGCCTTTGCAAGAGAAGTGCTTCTGTGCTGGGTGGTGGTGAAGGGTACTTCTGTTGGAAGTTGAATCTGTTTGTTCAGCAGTCAGCATGACTCAGCTGTGGTAAGTCAACAGCTGCCAGTTTAGGAGGCCCCTTAGTGGTCTTTGGTGTCTGAGCTGCTTACAGTCTCCCTTCCACACATCTGTAGCTGCTAACAGACATGGAGTTTCTTCTGATACAGATCCTTCTTCAGGAGTGATCAAACTCTTCAGTCAGTGATCCCTTAAGTCATGTCTGGGCTTTAGAAAAGGCAGTCCTTGGTCAGGCATTTCCTTTCCTAACTGCTTTTGTGCAGAAGGAGGGAGCTGAGGAACAAGTATTAGTACCTGGCACATGGGTCAGCCAGAGTGAAGGCTGAATGAACTCCCCAGAGGTGCCCTTGCAAGGAGGGAAGGCAGAAGTGTGGCTGGTACAGATGTGTGGCCTGCCAAAGGGCTCAGCCTGCTGCCAGCACAGCACTTGGGTGTGCCACACAAGCACCCTGAGAGAAGGCACTACTGACCTTGAGCAGCTGTTGCCACTTTTTCTGGACCTCCTCAGTGGCTTAGGTTCTGAGGAGTGCTGATGGCTTTCCTGTATTCCTTTCTCTTGCACTTAGCAGTCACTGTCTCGTTTGCAGTTGCATTCAACATTTCTGCATGCACAGAAAGTGACTGAGGTTGATAAACCAAACATCAGAGGTGCCAGCACTAAACTGATGTGTTTGAGTGCCTGCAGCAGCCTGCTGAGGTGCATGCCAACATGCAGGGGTTCTTCATAGGCTCTGGGCTGGAAGGGACCTTAAAGATCGTCCAGTGCCAACCCTCTGCCACGGGGAGGAATACCTTCCCTTAGACCAGGCTGCTCAAGGCTACATCCAACCTGACCTGAACACCTCCAGGAAGGGGACCTTTTTCTTAGCACAGCTCTGTTCTGTGTTGCTGTAGGCTGATGGGAGGAGAGTTGAATTGAGCAGGCCTGGATTGGATCTATGTGGGATCATGGTGCTGCTGGAGCTGCCTCTGGAACCCAGAATTGCCCATTTTTAAGCACAGCCTGTTTTTCCAGATCTCTGGTCTCTGAGAGGTCCGGCAGGGTTAGTGTTGCTTGTGTTTGAGAGGAGCAGAACCCAGGCAATAGAGAAATGGATGTTTGGAGGACTCCAGGAGCTCTGGGGGAACCTGACCTATGGCCTAGTGCTTGGAAGCATCCCTTGCTTGCTCTGTTCATGTCCTGGCTTGAGTTAGAACAGGACTAATCCTGACCAGTGCTGTCCCTTCCCAACTCAGGCCGTGCTCAGCAGCTGCACTGTCTGCAGCTCAGGCCACGTTCACAGGCAGTGGCTGCTGCCAGCACTGACAACACTCAGTGGCTCTGGGCAGTGCCAAGGGCTGGGCTGCAGACCAAGGCCACTGCTGCATCTTGTGGGACTGCAGCTGTGGGGAGGAGGGGACAGAGCAGTGACCCTCAGCTGAGCACTGAGAGCTACCCATGGACATTGTGTTTGGTATGAAGCTGAGGGGCAACAGGGTCACTCTTGTACAGCTGCCCAGTGTCTGAGGACGCCTCTCTGTTTTGCCTTTGATTCTGACCCACCAGTTCTGGAGGTGACCAGGTGCTGTTATCAGCTGCAGTGTTAGCAGCAGAACCATGGCTGAGCAGTTCTGTGTGACAACAGGGATGGCCTCTGCCTTGTTCCCTGATGCAG
>VWYK01083087.1:2054-17723 GCA_013399775.1 Semnornis frantzii | reverse complement strand
CCAGACTGAACAGCCCAAACTCCCTTAGTCTCTCCTCATAGGAAAGATGCTCCAGTCCTCTGATCATCCTCATGACTCTTCTCTGGACAAACAAGATGTGAATAGAACTCACTGGCTAAATCAAGATAGTTTTGTGGTGGTATTTTAGCTTTGTTGAATGTAGTCAGTCTTCTGAGCTACCAAATAAGGTACTGCTCACTCTGATATTTCAGCTAATTTCTTTAGTGACTAGCACTGAATCTGAACTTTATTACTAGAAGAATCTTGAAGAAAATATCTATTACCTTTTCCACTTAATGTTTATCTCCCTCAATGGTGTTATTTAAAGGCTATGCTGATAAAGATATGATTTTCTCTAATAGTCTACAGACTTTTGTACCAAAGAGAAAGAAATTAATTGTAAACACTCCTGTGTGAAAAGAGAGGAATTAAACTAACATATAACATTCTCTCTGCTTATGCTAACCAGCAACATTTTAGTGCTTTTTGAAGAATGAATCTTGGCTCACAACTCATAGTAACAACTGATTTCTTTACTCCTTAATTGATTCAGGATTCAAAGTAGACCTTATGACATGAGTGTCCTATAGGAAGTAAGTGATCAGAACCCAAAATGTGCTGCTTTTGTGCAATTCATTGCTGTACCCATCCTACAGAATGCTGGACACTCCTGTCCTTCCCTTTTAGAGCACCACACATGAGATCATCTCCTTTCTGTTGCAGAATAGGACAGCATCTGCAGTGGGAGCACTACAGTTTCAAGGGTAACTCCTGTAGTGGTTTGTACTGGAAAGCAACTTTGGAGGCAGATAAAGTTGTTTTCCTTTCCTCCAAAGCTACTGGCAGATGCCTCTTTCATGACCATACTAGATGTGCTTGCAGTGCTTGTCACAAGATTTACCTGGACTTTTTGTGTCTACCCTAGGCTGTAATTATTTTTCAAGGCTGCTATTCTATATTCCTTGAAGGATCTATTACTTTCAAACGTCTCTCTTGGCTTTAACATTTTTCTTCAGCTTCAAATATTTATCAGAGAGTGGAATAACTCAATGTGACACATTTGCCCAAAGCACTTCTCAAAAAAACCAAACCAAAACAAAAAAACAACTAAACCAAAAACCTGGGGGGGGGAAAAAAAGAAATCCGTGAATGACTATATAGGTCTTGTAATTTCTTCAGGATGCAATGAGGGAAATAAGTGAATCCTCACTGAGAGTACATTTCTTGGACTTCTGGCTAGCAAGCAAACAAAAAAAATTAGATATGTTATATATACTACACAAACCAGTAATGAAGTTATAGCAACCTCATTAGCTGCAGTGTCATAAATGCCTACCCTACTGGAGATGCTGGAGGGAGAAGGCAAGAAAAATGCCAAAGGACACACATTTATGGCAAGAGTGGAGGCATCGAGAAGTGGTGAAAAAAGTTCCATAGTACAAAGGAATTAGATGAAGCAAGTTTTGCAGATGGCACCAAACTGTGTGGCACAATCGACTTGCTGGAAGGCAGGGGTCCATCCAGAGGGACCTGGACAGGCTGCAGAGGTGGACCCAGGGCAACCTCATGACATTCAATGAGGCCAAGTGTAAGGTCCTGCACATGGGTTGGCACAGTCTCAAGCACAACTCCAGGCCGAGTGGTGAATGGCTGAGAGCAGCCCTGAGGAAAAGACCCTGGGGGTCTAGGGTGATGAAAAGCTCAACATGAGCAGGCAGTGTGAGTGCAGCCCAGACAGCAACTGAGTGCTGGGCTGCAGCAAGAGCAGTGGGGGCAGCAGGGCAAGGGAGGGGATTCTACCCCTTTGCTCTGCTCTCCTCAGACCCCATCTGGAGTCCTGTGTGCAGTTCTGGAGCCCCCAACACAGGAAGGACATGGAACTGTTGGAGTGGGTCCAGAGGAGGCCGCAAAGATGCTGAGAGGGCTGCAGCAGCTCTGCTGTGAGGACAGGCTGAGAGGGTTGGGGCTCTTCAGCCTGGAGAAGAGAAGGCTTCCAGGAGATCTTGGAGTGGCCTTCCAATATCTGAAGGGGGCTAAAGGAGGGCTGGGGAGGGACTAGTGACAAGGTCTTGTAATGACAGCATGAGGAGTAATGGGTTTAAACTGTCAGAGGGGATATTTAGACTGGATGTTAGGAGGAAGTTGTTTGCAGTGAGGGTGGTGAGACACTGGCACAAGTTGCCCAGGGACGTTGTGGCTACTCCCTCCCTGGAGGTGTTCAAGACCAGGTTGGAGGAGGCTTTGAGTGACCTGTCCTAGTGGGAGGTGTCCCTACCTATGGCATGGGGTTGGAACTAGATGGTCCTTGAGGTCACTTCCAATCTAAACCATTCTGTGATTCAATGAAGCTCTGATGACCCCCAGGTTCCTGTAGTTCTATGCAACTTGGGTAAACTACTTGTCTGTTAGGCTTCTGAACAGCATCATATTCGTGGCAGGACTGATTTATTAGGTCAGCACAGATAACTAAACACAACACCTGCCAGGCTGCAGCCATTTGAAAGGATTTTGTTCTTTCTGCTGGTAACTACACAAAGAAAAGAATGACTACCTGTGAAGATCTTTGTAGTGATAAATGTGCTGATAAAGGAAGGCTTTTCACTGCCGGTCTGTGGGATCAAAAGACATTGCCTTCAAGTTTAAAAGTTTCCTTCCTGGGATGAATTTCAGGGAGCTTTCTTGCATCTCCAGATCCAGCTGCTGTTTTACTACAAAATATGACCAGTATGGTCTAATACTTAAGTTAAAAGCAGCCAAAACAATATTTAATAGCTGAAACACATGAATAAATTAGCGTATCGTTCTTACTTGTTTGTTGAGTACTTGGTAATCTTCCAAGATGCATTTTTCAGCATATATAAAAACAGACCTCTGACTTTTGAAAAGACATGGCTATAGTAGTGAATAAATTTCTTCTGAATTGCTTTGTGATGGTTTGGGAGTTACCCCTCCCACACCCTGCCCAGAATTCACCAGACTAGACTCAGTCAGCTGGAAGTTAAGGAAGTTATACTTACAACTAAGCATAATTTACAAGCATTTATATACACAATAGACAAATATATTTACAACTATATACAGGAATTTACAATATATTACAATTATTTACAACTGTATACAGTAATATACAAGTTAAGCAGTTAATACAGCAAAAAACAGGGGAGAGAGACACTGATTGTCTTACCTATGTTTGTGTCCTTGTTTTTTTATGTCTCAGCAAAGCTATGACTGAAGCAGACACCACCATTGTTTTCTTTTTGCAGCCTATAATCTGATTTTTTCCTCTTTAAAATATTCCATTTAGCCTCAAACCAGCACATACATGAACCAGAATGCTTGGAGGACTCACACTGGAAGTTAGAGATGTTTACATAATGCGGAGTTAATTGTGATGTGAGTATTTATAGTGTAAACTGATCACCTAGTACAAACGGCATTGAGATCTTTGCGCCTGTAGCATGTTGTTCTGTGCTGAAGCACCACTGATTAATACCAAACAGTTTCCCAGAAAATGAACTGGTGCTTAGAAGTACTGCTTCTATTCACTGCAGATGTTTGGTTATTTCAGAGTGCAGTGGTATCTGCAGTGCAGCTGTGTTTCTAATGTTGGCAGAAAATGATTTTGTGAGGCTGCTGCATCTATTTCTGCTTCACGTTGCAGTCATCTGTTTCATAGCTACTAACTCCCTATGGCTGAGGGACTTACTGTGATACTTGTAAATACAGCCTTCCTGACTTGTGGAATTCAGACAGGTGTTTTAGAGAGAGTGTTGCAGTTTGGAATCTAATGGGAGTCTGTACTTGAGACTTAAAAGCCAATATTGATGCTCAAGATATTCAGCTAATTTTTAGTGACATTCAGGACCATCTTGTGGCCCAAATCTGCATGTGTTCACTACAAACTGAAACTGCAGCACAGCACTTAGTACACAAACAGTTCATCTTTAACATTTCTATCTGTTAATTATTTTTTTTCCCCTGTCATGGCCATATTAGTGAATAAATTTCTTAGCTGCATGAACAGAACATTTAGAGGACTGATACTAAAAGTTAGGGTTATTTATATAAATGTGGAGTTAATTGTGGTGTATCTGATTCTTTAAGTAAAAGAAATATTCTGCTGTGTTTCTTTTCCCTCCCTGTATGGATTAAAATGTACTTGAACGCAGGATGCTACTGTAGGCCCAGAGAACAGCATAATCACCACACAAAAAGCCATTTTCATGTTTACTTGAAGTTTTAAGAGTAGTACCAAAACCCTAAAGCTAATTAACTAAGGGTTTAGCAGTTAAAGAACTTTTAGGTCTTTATATAGGGAGGCATATATAATTACTTAATAATTAAAGTAGGCATTCTATTGATTAGTGTTGGAATGAGTACCTCTTCCAAATTCCTATCTGAGGTATTCCTTAGCCAAGGAAAAGAATAAATTATGCTAATTGCTCATCTGTTGATTTACTGAGTTGACAATAGGGCAATTGATTATTGTTCTAATTAATGCAGGCTTTTAATGTGCTAACTGGAACGTCATACAGTGCCACACTGCACAGCTAGATCTAATTGATGGTAACACTGTCAAGTTCTTCTCCCTAGCTTTCAATTGCTTTGCTGAACTTCTACTTGCTTTGTGTTCTTGAGTGCTGAATTTCTATTCCAGGCCAGCTGCTTAGGTGTGCTTCAGCCATATTTTCATCAATGTAGGGAAAAATACCAAGTGTTGAACTTTGACAAGAAACAGTGCAGACTGATATTTGAGCTTCTTTCCTACTGGAGGTGGCAAAAAGATAGTAAAACACTTTTAGAATTAGAACCTCCACACTTATGAGAGCTCTCTTCTCTAGCCTTGAGTGGAACTCTAAGACACATCCATTCTACAGATTAAAAACCATACAAGCCAACAAACTGAATTGTAAGGCTATTTTAAGTGCTTGGCAGGCAGGGTTTGTATATAGAACTTCACGCACGAGCTCATTCTGCTACAGGAGTTGGTATGGCAGGTCATGAAGAGGCCTTGTGACATGGATCACTTTGGGGAACAAAAAGATGGAAGACTGGGACTTTTGGCATTGGGATAGAAAGGAAAAATCTGCTTTTAGAATTGAGAAAAAAAACAGGAATACTTTTTTAAAGGCAATTAAGCAAGTTACTCCACTAACAAAAATTAGCAGTAGTTAGAATCATAGAATAGTAAGGTTGGAAGAGACCTCAAGGATCATCTAGTTCCAACCCCCTGCCATAGGCAGGGACACCTCCCACTAGTACAACTCACTCAAGGCCTCCTCCAACCTGGCCTTGAACACCCCCAGGAAGGGAGCAGCCACAACCTCCCTGGGCAACCTGTGCCAGTGCCCCATGACCCTCACTGTAAAGAACTTCCTCCTAACATCCAGTCTAAATCTCCCCTCTGCCACTTTAAACCCATTGCCCCTCGTCCTGTCATTGCAAGACCTTGTCAATAGTCCCTCCCCAGCCTTCCTGTAGGCCCCCTTCGGATACTGGAAGGCTACTCCAAGGTCTCCTGGAAGCTTTCTCTTCTCCAGGCTGCAGAGCCCCAACTCTTGTGGCCTGTCCTCATAGTAGAGCTGCTGCAGCCCTCTGAGCGTCTTTGTGGCCCTCCTCTGGACCTACTCCAACAGTTCCATGTCCTTCCTGTGCTGGGGGCTCCAGAACTGTACACAGTTCATGGCACGATCTTTGCTATTGGGATGTGTAGTTTTGACGAAGTATTTAAATTAATTCATAAGGTGTTCATAATATTAACTTACACAGCTTCATACTTGAAGATCTTCAAGTGTTTTATGGATTGCTTTCCTCTTTGTGGAAGGAAAGATATCCAAGACTGGAAACTCAATTAATGTGAACCAGAACAACTGTATTTATTCAGTATTTTCAAGACTGTTGTGTGTTAACCTAATTTCTGTCTTCTAGACCTACTCAGGAGTCTTCCTGGGGCATTAATTGTAAGCCTAGCAGTATGTTACACCCTAATTTAAAAGATTATCTTTTGTTAATATTTCTAAGCAATTATAGAGGTTAAAAGGCTTGGTTGTGTAGGAGGCTCTTCTACAAATGGTATGTTATTTTTAAATCCATTTTTTTGTACCAACTAGCCTGTTACTTGTTTTAAGGCCTTGTTTTGGTTTGAACACTTGCATCTGGTGAACAGATCAGGATAGGAGGAGTAGCTTTATTGGTTTAGATACTGGCTTAATTACCAGCTTTTAGCATGCAATGCTGTACTTTTATTAGCTTAGCACAGCAAAGTCTGATGAGCTCTGTTTTGCATTATGCTGTTCAGGAGAATAGGTGGCAGTGATTAGGGTGAATGATGGAGATTTTTCTGCTCCTTTTCTAAAGAACATGGGCTGAAGAAGCAAAGTTGACTGAGAAAAATGTGTGAATTATTTTTTTTTTCCTAAGGCATACAGTGTTTTCAGTTTGAGGTGCCTATGCCTGTTGAAGCATGCTACCCTTGCTCAGTGTTATGACTTCAGAGATGTTAAGCCAGTTTATAAAGAACTTGTGAAACGAGCTGAATTATCCCCTGTGTGGTTCTAGTGAATAGTCTGTGTTATTAAACAGCCTATTGCATTCTTTTTGCTGCAACTCTACACAATTCCTACTGTTTTTTAAGATCTTCAGATTTAGCTTTTCCTGTTCCTGGGATATTTAATATTTTCTGATTCTCAAAAAAAAAAAACAAAAACAAAAACAAAACCCAAAAACCCCACAACCTTATTTTCTTTCTTTTGAAACACCTTTACCTGTAACTGCCTTGCTTATGAAACTGTTTAACTTTCAGGGAAGGGAGGTGCTAAATTGCTGCTCATGGAGCAATTTAGTCAACATTTTGTAATTGCTTTTTAAATTTACCCGCAAAAAAAATCATGAAAAGACTAATTGCTTGTCTTGTATGTCTTCAGGCCCAGTATGCAGTCCAAACCATGTGAAATTTTGCTTTGTTTCATTACTAAGCCTGTACGTTACAGCTGTCCCTACAGCAACAGCAAAGCCTCTTTGGAAGAAGTCCCCATAGATTTAGTCTGATCCATAGTGTCTTTCCTTTTAGAAGCACTACTTGAAGGTCACTGTGAAGTGGTCAATAATTAATACTCTAGCTGTCTGCTGGGGATCTAGACTTGATTACCCTTGACTTGCCTTCTAGTGCCAATGTGCCTAATGCCCAAGACGTGCCTCCCATGTGGGACGTGGGGAAGGAGCTGTTCCCTGACTGTTATCTTTCTACTTGGTCTATTTTTGAGAGAATTTCCAGAATCTGAGCTTTACCAGCAGCCTTGTATTTAAATTAAGCTACTTGAGACAGCAGGGAGGAAGGGATCAAAGCCTCCAGCTATGTTTCTAAAGTGCTGATTTCTCTTCATCTCTCTAAAGATTCTCAATTCTATCTGGTCTGCTCCAGGTGGACTGGAATGATGCTACGAGTCAGATTCAGTCACAACATTGTCTGTATTGCTAGATATGTCCACAAGATTTTCTAAGTATCTCAGGTGAGATGATGTGAGGGAAACTACACAGCGGTATAGGGCTGCTTGTATATCTAATTACTTGCTGCTTCATTAAAAATATATATATGAAGTGGGGAGGGAATCAGATACTGCAGTCAGACTGCAAATAGCTACCTGAATTCTGTAATATCTCCAATAAACAATGCTAGTTCACAACTGCATATTCTCATTTTATCTCTCAACTCATTTCATGTACTCGAAAATTAAAAAAAACCCTTTTCCTCAGTACTGGAAAGGGAACAATTTGCTTTCATATGCATTTGAAGGCTTTATCAGAGTAACTGCTACTTTCACTCAAGAACTTTCAAATTAACTAGAATAAGGTAGTAGAGACTAGAAGGGAGTTAATAAACATTTATGTTGCTCCCTAAATTCCTCATGCTTCCATCTGCATTTTTTGGGTACAATTTCCTCTTCAAAACCATGACTAAAAGTTAGTATTCAGAATGATCTTGAAAGATCTCAAGTTCTCTAAAAATCTGTTGGGCCTTTTTATTTTTCCTCTCTATCTGCAGGTGAGTGATGTAGAGTTTGTTCTACTGATGTGGAAACTTACTGTGATTTAAAGGCTAATCAGCCTTATAAATGTGGAGTACAAGCAGATCTGAACCTTCTGCACTTTAATTCCTGGGAAATTACTTCTAATTTCCTTTTGATAGAGAATAATTTGCTGACGGAGAATAATTGGCTCTCTATTCTCAGTTGATTTCTGCCTCCATCCACAAACACACTGTTGTTTTATGCACTTGAGAACAATTTGGATTAGTTAACTAAAAAGCCAACCCAACAGTGTCTTTTTAAAAATGATTTTTCTGGCTAGACTCTGTCTGTAATTCTAATGACTTCAGTTTAGCTACATGGGAGGGTGTTTCAAAGCAACTTCCTTCAAGCCATCCCTAGCTTAGCTGTTGTGTTAGAGTTGGAGCCTGAACTAAGAATTTTCTGTTGCAATATGGTGACAGAGAGATTGAGCTTAAATATTTATGAATCTATTTCACAATACTTCTGTTTAGGTCCTAGATTTCAACATAGTAGCACATCACATTCAGGATCTTGGCCTGCATGCCTGAAAGATTAAAACCTATTAGTTTTGGTGTTGCTGTTTCTTTTTTGTCATGGACTATTCTTGTGTTTGTTTTGTTGGTTGGGGCATTTTCCTTTTAATTATGTTTGGTATTTGAGAGAAATGTAGTTGATACTCCTGTTTGCAACTGATTTATCTCCAAACCAGACACAACAAAATTCTCCAAAGCCTTTGAAATATACCTGACAAGATGTAAGAGGGTTGCAGAAGGGAAGACTGCCAACAAATCTGGACATGGAGAGTATAATGCACTAATTCTGCTGTGCAGGGCATTAGATACTGATAAATGGTTTTCAGTGCAGGGTGTATTGACTGAGTTTTCTTCCTTTATTTTAAAAGGAGAGAAGGGAAAAAAATGACCTGACAGATTTTTTTCTTTTTCCTAAAACATCTGTCCATCTCTTCTTCATAATGAGAGCCAGGTCCAGCTGGAGAGTTGTAACCAGCGGAGTCCCCCAGGGATCAGTTCTGGGTCTGGTGCTCTTGAATATCTTCATCAATGACACTGATGAGGACACAGACAGACAGAGTCTGCTCAGCAAGTTTGCTGATGACACCAAACTGGGAGGCTTGGCTGAGACAGCTGAAGGCTGTGTGGTCATCCAGAGAGACCTGGACAGACTGAGAGCTGAGCACAGAGGAACCCAATGAGATTCAACAAGGACAAGTGCAGAGTCCTGCACCTGGGGAGGAATAATAAACTGCAGCAGTCCAGGCTGGGAGATGATCTGCTGGAGAGCAGCCCTCTGGAGAGGGACCTGGGAGTGCTGGTGGCTAACAACTTATCCATGGCACAGTAATGTGCCCTTGTGGCCAAAAGGGCCCATGGAATCCTGGGGTTTATTAAGAAGAGTGTGTCCAGCAGACCCAGGGAGGTTCTCTGCCTCTACTCTGCCCTGGTGGGACCTCATCTTGAGTACTGCCTTCAGTGTTGGGCTCCCCAGTTTAAGAGGGACAGGGATCTGCTGGAGAGGGTCCAGTAGAGGTCTTTTAAGGTTATTAGGGAAGTGGAGCACTGCCTGATGAGGAGAGGCTGAGGGACCTGAGGCTTTTCACTCCGGATAAGAGAAGACTGAGATGGGATTTCATCTAAATATCTGAGGGCTGGGGGTCAGGAGGGGGGTGGACAGGCTCTGCTCACTTGCTGCCTGGGATAGGACAAGGAGCAATGGATGGAAGCTGCAGCACAGGAGGTTCCAGCTCAACACAAAGTGGGGGGGGGCACTTTACTGTGAGGGTCACAGAACACTGGCACAAGCTCCCTAGAGAGGGAGGTCTCCAGGGAGACCTTAGAGCTACATTTCATTATCTGAAGGAGACTGACAGGAAGGTGGCAAAAGGACTGTTTAGAAGGGATTCTAGTGATAGGATGGTGGGCAGTGGTTTAAATTGGAGCAGGGTAGATTTAGGCTGGACGTAAGTTCTTTACAACTAGAGTGGAAAATACTGGAACAGGCTGCCTAGGGATGTGGTTGAGGCTTCATCCCTAGAAGTGTTTAAGATAATGTGGCCCTGGGCAGCCTACTCTAGTTGGAGGCGTCCCTGCTGACTGCAGGGGTGTTGGACTACATGACTTCTGAGGGTGCCTTCCAACCCAATGCCATCTGATAGTTCATGTGGATGGGACCTTAAAGCATGGTGTGCTTTCAGACTTCTCTTTACCTGACTTACATGAATCTCTGCACTTTTATTAGTAATGAATAGAGTTTTAAAAGTCCTTCAACTCATAGAGAATGAAATGTTCTTCACTCTTATGTTCTTAGAATCCTTACAGAATTCTGGTGTTTCAATGTAAGGTCAGAAATGCTAATGACATCTCTGTGGATCTACAGCTATGTGCATGCTGAGCGCACACAATACAGCTGCTGTCTTGTGTCTAATGAGCTTCTGAAGCTCAATTGTTGGCTACATCATGTCATTGTGTATGACCAGGCCATGAAGCTGAAGGTGCTGGATGCTAGAACTAATTATATTTGCTGGTATGGTAGCTACAGGAGCTCAGAAGTGCTCTTGCAGAAGTTGCAGTACCATAAAGGGTACTTGCAACATCCTGTTGGCTGACAAATGGTAGCTACACAAGTTGACAATGAATGAAATGTACCTACAAGAATGGACAGCAGTGCAAGCTTCATTCTCTGACATGAGGTTTTGTTGTTACAAGTCTTCTTTTTGCATTTGAAGGTGTCCTGGGCTAATCATTGTGGAGTCTAAAACATCTCAAAACACTTCAATGCTGTTAACTAGGGGCTGCAAACTACTGGATTCTTAACTCTTGCAACTAGGCAGAGCTGCCCAAGAGGAATTCTGGAATGCTTTTGCTCTTTGCATGAGCAGAGGAAGCACAGCTTGAAATCTGGTTCTAATGGAGTTTATCATCTTGGGATTATATAGACTGAATATCTGTGGCAGATGACAAGATCCAGTGAGGGTGGTAAACATGTACTGTCAGGGATATTTTAGTCAGGTCTAAATACAAATAAGGCTACAGGGATGGCATTCCTCAGATCTAGCCATAGACATCTCTCTGAGCTTTAGCTTTTCACAGAATTAACCAGGTTGGAAAAGACCTCTAGGATCATAAAGCCAAATCTATCACCTAACCCTTCTAATTAACTAAACCATGGCACTAAGTGCCTCATGCTGCCTCCTCTTAAACACCTCCAGAGATGGAGACTCCACCATCTCCCCGGGCAGCCCATTCCAATGCCAATCACTCTTGCTGGGAAGAACTTCTTCCTAACGTCCAGCCTGATCCCGCCCTGGCACAGCTTGAGGCTGTGTCCTCTTGTTCTGTCCCTGGGTGCCTGGCAGAAAAGGCAAGCCCCACCTGGCTACAACCTCCTTTCAGGTAGCTGTAGAGAGCAATGAGGTCTGCTCTGAGCCTCCTCTTCTGCAGGCTGCACACCTCCAGCTCCCTCAGCCTCTCCTCACAGGGCTGTGCTCCAGTCCCCTCACCAGCTTTGGTGCCCTTCTCTGGACACCTTCCAGCACTTCAACATCTTTCTTAGTTTGAGGGGCCCAGAACTGGACACAGGACTCAAGGTGTGGCCTGACCAGTGCTGAGGAGAGGAGCAGGACTTCCCTGGTCCTACTGGCCACACTATTCCTGGTCCAGGCCAGGATGCCATTGGCCTTCTTGGCTACCTGGGCACACTGCTGGCTCATGTTCAGCTGCTGTCAACCAGCACCCCCAGGTCCTGGTTTTCACCTAATATTTGGCTGGCTGCTCTGCAGCCACTCTATCCCCAGCCTGTAGCACTGCTTGGGGTCGTTGTGTCCAAAATGCAGAAATTGGCACTTGGCCTTGTTAAAACTCCTGGCATTGGACTGTGTCCATCTATCCAGCCTGTCCAGGTCCCTCTGCAGAGCCCTCCTGCCCTCTAACAAATCCACACTTGCTCCCAACGATGTCATTGGCAAACTTACTTCTTACTACTTTGAGATTTTCTATGAAACTAGTGAATTTTTTTTAGTATGTACAGTGATCACTCTTCAAAGAAAAGCTTCTTAATTTTCTTGCTGAGGGGCTGCTGGTGTGACAGGCTTACTAGCCTGAACATTTCATGCCCTCATCATACTGGCACTGCCTTGAAAACAGCTGCAGGAACTCATAAACAGCGCTGACTGATTATTTTCATTCCTCAAGTGTCACATTTTGAGTTACTGTGTGGTAGCATGCTTTACATTACTGCAGGTTTATACATTAAAGAGAAACTTGGCACCATGATCAATGTCCAATCATTGTCTATGCATCTTAGCAAGCAGAGGTGGTTGGCACAGGAGAAGACTTATACCTACTAATTCAGCAAGCCAAAATATCTTCTGGATTAAATGCTTGTCCTGCAAGTTCTGATTTGCCTTTTTCCCCCCCCCAGACCTTTAGTCATTGAAGTCAAACAACAGTTAGCAAGTTAGAGATATTCATAGAATGGTAAGGTTGGAAGGGACCTCAACAATCATCTAGTTCCAACCCCCTGCCATAGGCAGGGACACCTCCCACTAGTACAGCTCACTCAAGGCCTCGTCCAACCTGACCTTGAACCCCTCCAGGGAGGGAGCAGCCACAACCTCCCTGGGCAACCTGTGCCAGTGTCTCACCACCCTCACAGTGAAGAACTTCCTCCTGACATCCAGTCTAAATCTTCCCTCTGCCAGTTTAAAGCCATATTAACTAACATATGTATAAATAATACGATTCCAGGAACTATTTTCTTGAAGTTAGACTAAAAAGCAGCTGTTTGGGTGGGTTTATGTTTTTGGGTTTTTTTGTTTGCTTGGAGGTTTGTTTATGTTTGGGGGGGTTTTTTTTGGGTTTTTTTTAGGCAAAAACTGGTTTTCAGACAAACACTTTTCTTCCTTTGATTTCCTACAGTTATTTACTATCTATAAGGGTCACAGAGCACTGGAACAGGGTCCCCAGAGAGGCTATGAAGCCTCATTCTCAGGAGACTTCCAAGGGCTGTCTGGGTGCATTCCTCTGTGATCTGAGTTAAGTTGTATGGTCCTGCTCTGGTCGGGGTTTGGACTTGATCTCTTTGGGTCACTTCCAACCTCTGACATCCTGTGAGCCTATGAACTGGTTTTCGGAATACAAATCTTTGAGAAATATGAATCATGGGAACTTTTATGACAGGGGACTGTTTATTTTCCCTCCACCCTTCCATACTACAGTAGATTATTGATTCTGACAAGTGACCAACAAAAACTTTTTTTCCTGAGCAACCATTAAAAATCAAACCCAAACCTTATGTTTCTAGAAATGTAAATTCTATGCTCCTATCCATAGTTCTTACCCATAAATTACACGTGTACACAAAACTGTAACACACCTTACCAGTTTATTGCTCACTCCTTAAATATTTAAATTATTTCTTAATGTGCGGAAAAAGTTAACTACGCTCACGAAAAATTTTAAAAAAAAAGTGTTTGTAGGAGAGAATGGTGAAATGTTTGGGGTTTTTAAAATTCATTTTATATTTTCCTTACCATTATTTTATAAATCCTGCCTGTAAACTATTCAGGATTGTTCCCTTTATCCATCTTTGCCACGCTTGGCTCCATACATTACCACATTTCCACAAAATCACCGCATTTGCTTTGGAGCTTAGAAATATCTATCTGGAGAATTTTGTTTACCCTAAGCATTTTCTGAAAGCTTCTAAAACAGTACTTCAGAGAAGATCAATGTGCTCCAGGAATGTGTGTCTTAAGTTCAGGGAAATTAAATTAGTGTTTCTAAATCTACAGTTTAATGCTATTTAAGGTGTCAAATAAACAGTATTTAGAGTGCTGTGTTATGATGTCCTCAAAGCTCTGCACAAGCCACATTTACATCTGTTGGAAACTGAAGTTCTTCTGATGGCCATGAGTTACTTTTAAATATCTACTCACAAAGCCAGGATATTGGTTTGGCAATACTTTGGACTACTTTTGTTTTGTCATTTCATAATGTTTTATTTTGTAGTAAGTTAGCTTAAATGGTTGGGTTGTTTTGGTTTTTCTAATGTTCATGTTGTGATTAGAGATCAGGAAGAAGGAAGATCTATTTCCTCCTCCTGCTGGCAAATGTTAGGTGAAAACCAGCAAAATTTCCTTGAGGAGTAGGACTTGCAGCATTAATCCTATACGACCCTTATTTATTGTATATAACCAGAATGCACTGGCTTGGAAGGGGCCTTTGGAGGTCATCTAGTCCAATCCTCTTGCAGTAAGCAAGACATTTCCAACTACGCCGGGTTCCTCAGAGTCCCATCAAGCTTGACCTTGGATGGTTCCAGGGATGGGGCCTCCACCACCTCCCTAGACAACCTGTTCCAGTGTTTCACCACCTCACAAGGGAGAACTTCTTCCTAATATCCAATCCAAGCCTACTCTGCTCTAGGTTAAAAACATTGCCCCTTGCCCTAGTGATAAATAGCCTTTCAGTAACTGACAATGATCTGTGTATTACTTTAAAATTCATGTAATACCTTGCTGGAGGTTACACACTATCAATGTAGGCTCTCAAACTGCAGTTCTGCCATTGTAACTTTATATCTGTGTAATTCAAATCAGTAGCTTCGGGCGTGTGGCAAAAATGGAATAATTTGCTTCACAGCTGGGGAGGACAAAATAAAGAGTTTTCAGGATCTTTTTTGTGTCCCCAGGGCTATATGGTACTTCAGGGGAAGTGTGCTAATTGTAATAGAAAGAATGTTCAAAAATTTGTTGCAATTGCTTTGTCAATTCTTTTAAATCTTTGACAACATTAAACTGCAGTGACTCTTGCAGGCAATCTCTCTCCTTCATTAATAGCTCCCTACCAATTTCAAACCCTGTGAACCATGAGCAGCTGTTTATCAAGCATCAGCACTATACACAAGCTATGAACATTTTAAACAATTTAAGTAAGTGCTGTTAAATACACTACCAGAAAAGCTCTATTTAGTTTCACAATACCTTTCTTATTGTTATAAAGTGACATTTATGGAGCACTGGGACGATTTGCTGCAGCACGAGTTATTTCTTTTAATTTAAGAATTGTGATGTAAAGCATCTGCAGACTGACTTGTCCAAATCTTCCTCTTTAGGCTAGCTTTCTAAATCAAGGCTTACTAAATCAAATACTCTTTCTAACTGTCGTGGTAGGCCTAGGCAAGCCAAATTGGGTTTATACCTTTCGTGTCTTGCCCAGACATATTTTTCTGCTTTCCTCCTGCTGTTTTGGGGGAGAGCAACGGCAGGAAAAGGGACAAAGGGCCTGGTGCCACTGAGTCTGGGGTCCCTTTCCTGCCCCCAGACCCTCTGGTAGGCAAGGTGCACATGGCTGCCTTGTGCAGGGCCCGTGTTCTTCCCAGAACAGGGTGGAGCAGGCCTATGGTTTCACCTAATATGGGCAAATCTTGGCTGCCATTTCATTGGCTGTCCTGTGTCCAAAAGCCCATTGGTCTCGGGCTACATTGGATAAAAGGGAGGTCAGCAGAGAGCATGCTGCCTTTTGCCTTTTGCCTTTGCCTTTAGCCCTTTGCCATTACACGGTGTGCCGTACCTGTGCCTGTGACACCTCCATGCATTTGGCCT
>VWYK01083079.1:1683-16994 GCA_013399775.1 Semnornis frantzii | reverse complement strand
GCCTGCTGAGGCTGGAAGAGGTGGAGGATTTTAGATGGTTTTAGTCTTACAGCCTCGGCCCAGTTTGTGGACGCATCCATTCTAGCTGAGTGCCTTTTGCAGATATGCACTAGTGAATAGAATCTCCCTTTGAACTTCCCATCAGTGAGCAGTGTCTTCATTCTCACTCTCCCAAAGGAGTAAGTGGCATTGCTGTCTTCCAGCCTTGGGTAGCTCATGGCTGGAACAACATCTGCATGGTTTCTACTGGGTTAAGATCTTTTAAAAACACAGAAATGTTCTCGTACCAATTAACACCTGAGCAGCTGAGGAAACCACTGGACAGGAGATAAAATCAGAACATAGGAAGAAAGGAATTAATTGTTCTAAATTTGCATTCCACTGAGCAGTACAAAGTCAGGCAGAAAACTTAGAACTTGAGAACACTCTGGGCAGGGACTCGCAAGGCAGATTTTCAGTTGGGGTTTTTTTTGTTTGTTTGGAGTACAGATGAACCTGATGGGAGTATTAAACATGAGAACAAATAAACAATATAGCCTCCCCAAAAAAAAAAAGGAATAAAGGAAAGAAAAATTGTCTCTCTGTGATAACCATTCCTTAGATAAATCACCAATACATCTGAAGACCAAGGCTCACAAAAGTGCTAGAAGGGTAAAACCTGAAACACTTAAAAGCCTTTTGCAGACCTCCATCTGCTTTTAGTTTAAAGCACAGTTGATAGGAAAGATTACTGGAAGAATTCAAATGATGCCTTGCAACTCTTTCTTCTTTCTGCTGCAAGGCAATTTTTATCACAGCTGTGGACTATATTAAAAATTCTTTCATTAAAGTTTTATTACCACTGAAATGACTACAGATGAGATGTGAGTCTAGACCAAGAAAACATCTTCTTTATAACAGTAATTTAAGCAAGGTGATACACAAACCTAAACAACTTTTTGGGTTTTTTTTCCCAAAACCTGAAACTCATCACCTGTCTGGTCAATACCCTCACTGGAAACATCAAAATGTTAACCAGTAGTGAATCTAAGTGAAAATTATTTGTTCTTATTTTGCCATGGTAAGCAGCTAAAACCCAAAGTGCCAGAGTAACAGACCTCAGGAGCATCTGCACTCATCTAAAGAGCAGTAAAGAAAGTTGAAGTCAGAAATATGCAGTGTTAAAATTGATAGTGGGACTAAAATCAAGATAAATTAAGTCAAAAGAAAGGAAGAAGTCAAAAGAAAGGAAGATGTCAAAAGAAAGGAAGAAGTCAAAAGAAATTAAGTTGAAAGGAAGAATCATTCTTCTGTTAACGTGCATTCACCTGATTTTATACTTGTTTGCTCTCTTTAGAAGTAGGGCAATGGCATCTGCTCCTAGTTACAATGCATAAGAGAAGCCTTGCAGAACCACTGGTTCTATTTATTTATTTATTACCAGTGTTTCAAAGGACAGAAACCAAGATTTGTGTCCACTGACACTTGCCATGGCTAACCAGTAGCTCCACATTGCTGTTCCTGTTACTCAGTGCCCAGTGCACTGCAAATCACACACCAGGAGCACAGAGAACTCACCAGAGTGCAACTCCCTTCTTTGTTCCTCACCAATTTTGTGCTTGAGCAAGCAGAATTCTGTCCAGGACTTATATGTAGGACAAGAGACCAAAGATATGGAAGCTCACATGGACCATCAGACATTTGTTAGGTTACTCACCAGCATCAATACAGAGTATAAAAGGAAGAGGCCTGACAAGCAAGAGCAATGCTGGGGGAACAGAGGAGATCATTGCTTATTTGAATGCTGAAATTCTTTGGGTGTCAGATTCTGCCTTACGGCTGCTGCTTTATTTTACAAGCAGCCCACTGATATCCTTACTGTCCCTTAAGATATGAGTGAGGATGAAAAGATTTCAGCCTAAAAAAAGTACATCCTGTGCCTACTGACTGCAGGCTGCAGTGTGTAGGTTGGATTGCTGAAGGGCAGGAGCCCCTGCATCCAGCAGTCTACTGCCATTAAAGTCCTAAAAGAGAATCCCAGAATAAATCAAGCTGGAAGGAAGCTCTGGATATCTCTAGTTCAACTTTCTGCCTGAAGTAGGGCCTTGCTCAGGGCCTTTTTCCATCAACTTCTGATAATTGCCAGAGATCACACAGGTTTTCTGGGGAATCTTATCAAGGGCTCAGATTTTTGTGGGGAAAANAAGGGAAGGGAAGGGAAGGGAAGGGAAGGGAAGGGAAGGGAAGGGAATTCTTTCTATTTAGTTGGAGTTTCTCTTGATACAATTTGAGACTGCTCTCTTCCACCCTGTCACTATGGACCAAGGAGAGTCGGGTAAGAAAACTACATAGAAAGCATGGACCCCTTTTGGTAGTTGAAGCAAGCAATTGTGCCTGCCCTTAGGTCTGCACAAAGCCAGTTCCTTCAGCTTTTCCATGCAGGTCAGAAGCTCCAGATCCCTAATCAGTGCTCTGCTCATTTGTCAGTGTTTGTCTTGCATGGGAGGGTGGGGGTAAAAATGGAAGAAACTGAACAGAGGGCATCATTCACTTCCCCTGATCTGCCACCTACATTCTGGTAAATCTTGTACATCTGACTGCAGTCTGCAGTAAGCTTTCAGTGTCACAAGGGCACAGTGCTGCCTCATTCCATCTGTCCATCAGCATCCACTAGTCCTTGCATCCACTAGCTACCTGGCCTGCTGCTCCCAGGTGACTTGGTTAGTCCAGTCAACGTACAACTGCATTTCTCTTTGGCAAATGTGCAAGTTTCCCACTGCTCCACTCTTTGAGATTGCTTAAATCCCTGTGAATGGCAGTCCTGCTCTCCCGTCAGTGCACTGGTCATCCCAATCTGATACCATCACATCAATGAATGTGTCATTGATGAAGCTGGTGAACAACAGTAACTCCACCATCAAACCCTGAGGTGCACAGCCTGTCACAGGCTGCTAGCTGGAGTTCTAGACACAAAACAGACAGAAGGTCTGGTCAGATTTTCATAAGCTATGTAGCCACATTTGGTCCATAATCCCCAGTCTGGCTCAAAATATGCTTTGTAAAATCCATTTCTTTGTGTATGGGCTTGGAGAATACTGAGCACACTTAAGTTCAAAGCTGCACCCTTGGTACACATCAAAGAACAGGTTAAAGGACGATTGCCACTGGGTAAAACTTAGCAGCTGCTTGTACTAAGAAAAGCTGTTTCACCATTTCAGAAGATCAAGGTGTTCATATGAACACACCCCAAACGGAAATGATCAAAACTTGGGTCACCAACTGGGTCTCCCTTTTCCCTGTATTACTAGGCACAGCTTAAACCTTCTGCCCATTTTTTCCCCTATTATAATCACTAAAGGGAGACCTGCAAGACCTTTTCACACCTCATTCTCTTGTTATTAATTAATCAGCTCTCCTGCAAAGAACAGAAAGCAGCTAAGAGGTGGTCTGTTTAAAGAATGGGCTGCTCTAGTTAGCCATCCTTTCCAGGAGAATCAGAAAACAATTCCATCCTTTGGTAACTGAGAACCCATAGAGCAATTTTACCAACACAAATTGACACAAGCCAGTGAGATTTAGCTGGCATTTAACTGAGCACTTAGCAAGTTATGCACACTGATGACACCCCTACACTAATGCTACTAATATTTATCATGACTTTCACATTCATTCCATAACAAATCAAAAGTGAAAAAAAAAACCAAACCAATACCCAACCCACCCAACAAATAGTCTGGCCTTTTAGCAGGTTGTTTATGTACCCTAAGGGAATCAGAAACCTAACTCTAGGTCAGCTGTGCTGCCAAAGAAGGCAGTTCAAAACAAATTCCACCTGGAGTACATGTCTCTGATGGGAGATTTGAAAGGCTGGATAACACATACCGTACAGACACCTACACTGGGAACACAAATCCTTTGTTCCACTCAGAGCATCTGTCCTTTTCACATAGACACCTTTACATGGACTGCATATTCTTGGAAGCTCAGTTTCCAGTCAGCTTTATTATAGTGTCAATAATTTTTACAGCTCAGAGCTATTTTTAGCTTCAGATCAAATGCTATTTTTAATCTTAAACCCCAGCTCACTGCTAGGCTTAATTATACTGTGTACTTAAAGATGCATTTCGGATTGTTCTCATGCTTTTGCAGTGCCAAGCAAATTATCCTGGTGATCCCTGGACTAAATTTACAGTTGCTATTCTTTTTTTTCATCATCCTAAAATATTAAAATAATAAAAAACTACGATGATACCCATCAATTAAAAGCAAAACCAAAAAAACCAACAACTAAACAAACCAAAAATCTCAAATGCTTCATTGAGTCTTAGATGTCAAATTCAAGAGGTCATTTTGTGTCAAAAGATAGGAAACAACCTTCCTCATCTCCAGGCCACCCATGCCCTGTTCCAAGAGGCATCAGAATACCTAATACCTAATCTTTTAAAGTCTCCAACTGATCTAACTGTACCAATTCCCTCACCCTCCTCTCCGTCCCATTTTCCAGTCCCCCTCTCTCAGCACACGTATACTCTTTGCTATTATCACGAATTAACTTCTGAAGTAGTAACTCCTGGAACTCTGGAATGAGAGCCTCACTTTCCAAAAAGTCAGGTTTAGCAACTTTGAGAGTATGAGCAGCTTCCAAACTAAACAGATGAGTTGGGTCCTCACAGAAAGTTGCTCTTATTGTTCTCCAATGATAACCACATAAGAAAAGAAAAAACAAATTAATTCTGGGAATAATCAGCAGTTCCTGTGTCCTAACAGACATTTTTTTCACTCTGTCAGAAATTCAGAATGTTGTTTTTCTGTGCAAATGGTCCTACTTTGGGGGAAAACCACACTAAATCCAGAAAAAAAGTCTAAGCATTTCTGTACCACTGAAGCTGTTTAAAAAATAAAAAACTTTTAGCACATAATGCAGTTAAAGCAGATCAACAAACCTGGATCTCCAGAAGGCATTGACTTCTACTCAACTCTGCCACACCAGAATACATGCTACTTTCCAACACATACAGCAAAATCTAAAGGTGTCTTCTTGTAAACTTAAATGCTCACTAGGAATAAAATTGTTGTAAGGCAATCTGGTGAGAGTTGAGTTGGAAACAGCTTGGAAATATTTTAAATGACACCAGTGCCTTGGAGAGGTAATTAACTGTCCTGTGCTAGAACTAATTAGCACAGATACATATTTACAAGTAGCTTAAAATCGTGTCCCAGACCCGCCTGTAGTGACAGCCCAGGTTGTTTGCAGCTCAGGAGGGGAAAAAAAAAAGGTCTATTTAAGGAATAAAACTACTTTAGGGGAAGATGGCTCCAAATCTTGCCTTAAATGAATTCCCACTTCAACTTCTTTCCTTGATTAAGCCCATTACACAATGAAACAGTTAAGATCTCTGCAAACAAATGCTCACAAACTAGGGCTTGACAAACAAGGTTGCATTGTCGCCAGTCCAAGTGGCCTCCAGGTTATGTCCCCAGTTGCTCCACCAGAGCACTGTGTTCTGAGCAAATATCTATTCCAGAACTGGGGGCAAATGCCTCCACCTTTGAAACACGAAGAGAAGGTTTAGCTGTCCTCAGAACATTATGACCTACACAAGCCCCACCACGCTGGGGGGGAATGCTAGGAAGCAGAGAGGCAGTAGCCAGCATGGACCACTGCTGGCGTGCAGCAGCTGCTGACACACGGCCAGCACACAGCCTGGGCGCCGCACTAACAATAACGACTTCATTAGTGGGTAGCTGCAGCCTGCACTCATTTCACCTCCTGGATAATTTCCACATATAACTATGCATGGCAGTCTTCACAGGCAAGACTTTAAGGTTTCAAGTAGTAGACTTGGTAGTGCCTATAACAATGGAGATCAGCTCTTTAATTGTGATCCTAATGCACCATCTAATTGCAGCGTATCTCATTACTGTCATATTCCACAACAGTACTAGGGTGGAAACAATCAATTCAGTAGCAAGAGACTGTGACTCTTGGGAAGACAATGAACTTAACGTCTGAGAAGACAGAAGATAAAGAAACACCTCTTCCTAACCCACAGAATTAGCCCACAAAAGTAGAGGCCTTTTCTAGGCAGCTCTGAGTATAAAACAGATCTGAGCTGCTGAAGTAGTTTCTGTGACCAGCATAATCCTTTAATAAAAGACAGGGTCCTGAACTGGAAGAGATGTTCAAACAAACATTCTACTTCAACTGTCAGAAAAAGGAGTCTCAGAATATTCTCAGTTTTTCCACATGGCAAAGTGGCACAGGCACTGTATAAGAGTGATATTCCAGCTGTAATGTGGAGAGGGAGCATTACAAACAGCTCAGAGCAGTTCCCATGCACCCATCCTTTCCTCTTTCTTCACAACCTTCCTGAATTTAAAAGGCAGATACTCTTGGCTGAGTCACTAATAACAGCAGCAACAACAAAAAATTAACACTGGGACTAACTCACAAGCTCTGGCAGTGCACGAAGCCTTCAAGGCACAGAGCCAGACAACTGGAGCTCACGGGCCAGGTGGTGCATTCATTCCTTGGAGAACCTGGCATTAGTCTCACCCAGCAGCTGAACCACAGAATAATTCTGGCTTAAGTGCTGGGAAAAGTGTTTAAAGACTCACTCTCTCAGCTGTGGGTGAAGGTGGCATACATCAGAGCCAGAGGTAAAGCAAATGTAAATTACTGCATGGGGAGGAGGAGGTAGATAAAATTTGTCCAATTTAGGAGTCCTTAGTCCCTGATGCAAGCTCAAGGCAATGATTTCACACAGAGGAAAGACTTGGGACACTGGGGACAAGGCACTGTGGTTTATACTCTGCTTCCTGCAGCCCACTGGGATACTGCAGTGTCTCCCTTTTTATAATTACCTGCTGAGGTTGTGTAGTCAAGCAGATTTATTTTTGAGTGCCTGCAGTCTTTGCACACAGACAGGAGTGGGTTCTCTGTCTGCAGGCATTTTAGAAAATTAACTCAATTACAGAAACTACATTAAAGCCTTTTGTGGACAGCCTCATTCCTAAGCAAGAGTGACCTTGATCAATTTCAGTCAGCTCACTGCAAGAATAAATTAAGATCAATCTGAGCTACTTCAACTATGAATTAATTTCTTTATTAATTTTTTATTAACTGTTCCTATAATTTTCCATCAGACTATCAAACTATGACAATGGAGAAGGAATGGAGAGGAATTGGCATTCTGCATTATCTTCCTGGTTATTACACTGTGAGCCCCCAGTTACATCACAGACTCTTGCACAGGGCTATTATGTTCTTGTTTCTAACACCAAAGTAACCATGCCTGTACAAATTACTGATCTGGGTAAAGGAAAACATTCTAATAATATCTGAAAGTGAATATTGCCACTGGATTGCTGGGCACAACACTTTCCTTGTTCCATTCATGTATTTTACCTTCCCCAGGGCTCTGAGATTCACCGAAGTTTCTGAGCCCTTATAACTCCCTAAGAAAGTCTCAAGGCAACCACAGGAGAGGCAAGCAATTGATGAATCTGTCATATCTAAAATCCTTGTGTCACCCAACTTCATCATCTCCTAGATCCCATTATCAGACTTGGTTTTGCATTGGTGACTATACTGATACATGCTGGACAGCACATCCAGGTACCATCTGCAACTGCAGCATTATAGAAAGTGGAAACTGGTTTTGTGTTTCCCACAAGTATTTGGCAGCAAAAGTCTTGGGTACTCCAAAAGAGCAGCCCTAGCAATAGCTAGGTGCAGCCTTTCTCCCATCCTCAGGCCGCTGGAAAGTTAGGTTATGGCTGGAGGTCAGTGAGGGACATGAGCACAGGGTGTCAGAAGTGACAGGGTCTCATCTCTTCACATCCAAAAGAGCAGCAAAAGCAAATGCCACATCTGTCAGGCCTCACTCCAAAGGCAATCACAGCTGAATTCTGTGGATGATGCCAACTGTCATTTGAGCTGCACTCGACAACCCTCAGCTTCTCCTCAAGTGCAGATTATATAGAGACCACAGAAGGAGCTCAAAGCAAGTGAATCAAACCAGGCTGCATTTTACACAAGTTTTCAGAGCTGGAAATAGGCTGAAGGATCAGGTAGCAGCCACTGAGCACTGAGATTTTTCCTTATAACCAGGGTTGCTAGTTGCCTTATTTAGGGACAGGAATAACCTGTTCTGACAGATTTACTGCTCTTGCCATTCCCCCTTAAACCTCTAATGAAGCTTTTATGAACCACTTCCTTCAAACACCCTTTTGCTATTGACAATGCAAGGAAGTTAAATTTGCAGAGCGGAACAAAGCGAAGCAGACAGATGGGAGGCAAAACAAGCTGAGAAGAAACTCATGCTTCTTGCCAGGCATCTTCCTAATATTTTCCACAAGCTGTAAGCAATATTCCACACTTTCTCAAACATCACATCTTCCCTAGGATCAGGATTTTAAAGTCACCTTCCATACTCCAACAGCACTACTAAAGAATGGAAATAGTCAATCTTGATACCTAATTGGCAGAGCAGCTGTCCTAGGTGTGCCAAGAATCTTTATTTACCTGCTATGGATCTGTAAAGCAGGGAGCACTGGAGAAGTGGAGCAGCATTTCACTAATCAAATCAGCGTGACATCGACTTCCTGAAGCAAATCAGCCTAGTGCTAGTGTGTTAACTGAAGGCTTCACCAGTTACTTTGAAATTCAGATGACTGTAAGCCTCTGGGACTCCAGAGACTGAGCTGTACTGTCAGTGAAACTTGAAATAGCATAAATCCAGTTTAAATGACCATGGGTTGCACTGGGCATGCATACCTGAGTGTGTGTTTTTAAGTGTGAGGGGGTATTGCCATTCTTTCTCTGTGTCTTCACTCTGTGTTGTTGTGGAAGTGAAGCATGGAAGAGCTGGAAGGAGGTGGTAATGAAAAGCCTGTGATGGCATTCAAGATGTCTGAATTTAAACCCTACCTCTGTCAAAAATTTTGAGAGATCTCAAGCACATAATTTCTCTCATGTGTTAAAATTAATTTGCACTGGGAAAAAAAATGTTTGCTTTTACTTGCCTTAGGTCTGCCACTAAGACCGACAAACACTATAAATCCTTAAGAGGACTTTGTCTTTTTTATTTGAAGGTTTCCTGAAAGTTCTTATGTAACACTCACACAGGAGAAGAAAAAGGAACAGATCACACTTTCTGCTGCACTACAGAATGTATGCCAGCCACACTGTCCTCTGAATTATACATGTAGCACTGTTTGTCCCAAAGAAGTCCAAGAACTTTATAACCTTTAGTGGAACGTGAAGGAGGCTGAATCAAAGCTGTGATATAGAGAACCCCCACTTGGGTGAGCAGAAGGAGTTTCACATTCAGAGAACTTGCTGGGTAGGACTTGCATCTTTCTTTAGCAGGAGAGCACTGCTTGAAGATAGATCACAGAACCACAGAATTGTCAAGGCTGGAAAGTATCTCGAGGATCATCTAGCTCCCACTCCCCTGCCAGGGGCAGGGAAACCTCACACTAAATCAGGTTGCTCAGAGCAACATCCAGCCTGGCCAAATACACTTCCAGGGATGGGACTTAACACCACTTCCAGTGTCTCACCACCCTCATGGTGAAGAACCTCTTCCTAACATCCAACCCAAATCTACCCATTTCTAGTTTTGTCCATTCCCCTTACTAAGATACTTAAGATACTTAAATATATACCCTGAGAGCACAGCAGATTGCCTGAAGCCCATGAACTTCGTGATATGATTGAAAGGATTACTTTTAACCATGAAGAGCTTTTCCTCTTTGTTTTACTGCCCATCTGCATTTTCCCACAGAATGAAGAGAGGTCAACTATTAACTCCCAGAAACATGCAGGTACTACTATTCCTTTCAAGATCTGAAGATAGACCAGAGAAGAAAAACAGAGATTAAAAGATGTAGGAACAAATTACAGAATTACAGAATGTTAGGGGTTGGAAGGGACCTCAAAAGATCATCTAGTCCAACCTCCTTGCCAGAGCAGGACCACAGAAGTCATACAGGAATGCATCCAGGTGGATTTTGAATGTGTCCAGAGATGGAGACCCCATAACCTCTCTGGGCAGCCTGTTGCATGGCTCTGCTACCCTCAAAGTGAAAAAAGCTTTTCCTTGTGTTCATGTGGAACCTCCCATGCTCCAGCATGCACCTGTTGCCCCCTTGCAGAGTGCATGAATACATGCATGTATTCAAATTCATAGACTAATGAAGGCAAATCCAAGGAAAAGAGTCTTCTGTGGAATGAATTCTACCAGTCAAATCATAACAAAACAGAAAATGAACTGGCTCATGCAACAACTGTATAAGCAAACTGTGATGCTGAAGACTAGAACCATATCTTGCAACACTGAGATGAAGTGGAAAGTACAATAGCCAAATAATAACATCCTACTGTACCTACAAACTATCCAATGATACATCTATAAATACAGCAAGCAGATATCTTTATCTTAGGAAAAAAAAATAGCTACTTTACTGAAATTTGATTAGTAAAATGATTCCAAGAACTGCAATGCAGTCAGAATCTTGATTTCACAACATACAGAATCATAGAATGGTTTGGATTGGAAAGGACCTCCAAAGATGACCAAGTCCACCCTCCCTCCAGTGATCAGGGACATCCTCCACCAGATCAAGTTGTTCAGAGCCCTGTGGAGACTGACCTTAAACATCTCCAGTGAAGGGGCCTCAATTACTTGCCTGGGCAACCTGTTCCAGTGTTCCACTATCATCATGGTAAAGAACTTTCTTCTGATGTCCAATCTAAATTTACTCTTCTCTAATTTAAAAGCATTGTCCCTTGTCCTGTCACTACTTTGTGATTGGACACTTTATAAATGGTCCCTTTCCAGCCTTCTTGACCATGGCTCTCCTCTGGACCCCCTCCATCAGGCCCATGTCCTTCTTGCATTGAGGGCACCAGAACTGGAGGTAGTATTCCAGGCGAGGCCTTACCAGAGCAGAGCAAAGTGGCAGAATCACCTCTATCAAACAGCACCTTCCCAATGGGCTCAGTGCCATCTCAGCCCTGACACAGGGAGAGTACACCCCACAGAAGTGCAGATGGACATCCCCTTTTGTCTTTGCCCCAGCTCAGTCAAAGGTGAGTCAAATCTGACACTGCCCTGCATTACCAAAACTGCATGAGAAGCAATATGGTGATGAGAGGTATAACAAAAGAGATTCTCAGGGAAGAGGAGACAAACATCTTTACAATTTTTCAAGTGTAACTGACAAATATCTAACGTCAGTATCACTAACAAGCCAAGCATCCATCCTATTCCTTACTCACAGCAGTTTCCTGGTGAAGAGCTGAAAGGAAAAAGCTCTAAGTAATGTATTCTGTATAGTGGAGTGAATTTTATGCCTTCCTTCCTCTATCACATCTGTTTATTATTCCAGTGTATTTCTAGTCTTGTCAGTGGCAGGCAAACACTTGTTACAAGTACTGCTTCCAGACTGACTGGCTTTGCTAGTCCAGTACTTTACAGTAACTTTCTCCTCTTGAAAAGACTAAACATGGAAGGAAAGAAGCAATTCTGAGGAAATTAAAATGCTCTTTGTCATGATGAGGCCTCAAGAGAAAACAGTAAATTTTCTTTTCCTCCACTCTTTTGCATCAGAAATTTGCCAGTACATGTCAAACGCTGAAAGTGCCTCGAAGCACTTCTACTATTATCACTTTCAAATTCAAACTCAGTTGTACTTACCACCTTTGCTGGCAAAAGGAGAGATTGCCAGGTATATCTGCACTAAGGAAGAGAAGTTGTTCCTCCTTCCACCTTATCAGCATTCAGCAAGTGCTCTGGTAAAGCCAATAACTAAGCCTGCTCGCGGACATAGATTCATCTTGGGCTATTTCTGAGAGACAGTTTCAGTTGAATATGAATTATTTATTTAGAAAAAAGGTCAACAGATCCATAGTCAATACTTCTTTAAAGCACTTAGGTCAAAGGATTTTCTTTCTGAAAGTGAATGTTTATATAGGATTGGGTGAGGAGCCTACCCAGAAAGCATACCAAATATAGCACCAGATTCATATTTCTGAGCCTGTCCCTGACACAGCTTACAACAGGCAATGCAGTGTGGCGAAGGAACAAGACAGGGATGCCAGCAGAACTGGAAAGCACAATTTCCAAGAAATTTTGTGACTCTCTTGCTTTGCCTTTAAAGACAGACACTCTAACTATCTAACCATTATATCTATTAAAGACAGAAATTCTAAGTAACCATTCTATTAAAGACAGAAATTCTAACTATCTAACCATTCTAATTATCTATTAAAGACAGAAATTCTACCTAACCATTCTATCTATTAAAGACAGAAATTCTAGCTAGCTAACCATTCTAACTATTAAAGACAGAAATTCTAATTATCTAACCATTCTATCTATTAAAGAAATTCTAACTATCTAACCATTTTAACTAACCATTAAAGACAGAAATTCTATCTAACCATTCTAGTTATCTATTAAAGACAGAAATTCTAACTATCTAACCATTCTATCTATTAAAGACAGAAATTCTATCTAACCATTCTAACTATCTAACCATTAAAGACAGAAATTCTAGCTAACTAACCATTCTAACTATCAAACTCTCAAAGACAAATTCTAACTAGCTAACCATTCTATTAAAGACAGAAATTCTATCTAACCATTCTATCTATTAAAGAAATTCTATCTAACCATTCTATCTACTAAAGACAGAAATTCTATCTAACCATTCTAATCATCTAACCATTAAAGACAGAAATTCTAGCTAACTAACCATTCTAATTATCAAACTCTCAAAGACAGAAATTCTAACTAGCTAACCATTCTATCTATTAAAGACAGAAATTCTATCTAACCATTCTACTAAATATTAAAGACAGAAATTCTATCTAACCATTCTAGCTAAATATTAAAGACAGAATTTCTAACTGTCTAACCATTCTAACTATCTAACCATTAAAGACAGAAATTCTAGCTAACTAACCATTCTAACTATCAATCTCTCAAAGACAGAAATTCTAACTAACTATTCTATCTATCTATTAAAGACAGAAATTCTGAGAAAGGCACCCAAAAGCTATGGTACCCAAATTTAATATGCACCCTACAAAGAATCAGCCAACTATTTTTCACAGTTCATTTCAGGAAACAGAAAAGACTTACCTCTACCATTCACTTTCAATCAAATCAAAATTCAAGTTAAAAAAACCTCACACACAGACAGAAATACAATTTACAAGCATTTACTGCTACTCTTTAGTACTCCAACTTTTTCACTTGTGAAGCAGCACTCTTCTCTCCTCCCTTAAACTCCATATAGCACTGCCACTGCAATACCCAAATACTCAAATTTGTTCAAAGCAGCTTTCAATTTTAACATCTAAATCCTGCAAAATACTCTAAAATCTTTGGAGAAAGTACACACAGGTTTATACATATTAGGATATTAGGAAAGGTTGATTAGGCACTGGGATGGACTGCCCAGGAAGGTGGTGGAGTCACCATCCCTGGAGGTGTTTAAGATTGGATGTGGCACTTGCTGGCATGGTTTAGCTGATGCCCTGGTGTTAGGTTATAGAATCATAGAATGGTAAGGTAGGAAGGGACCTCAAGGATCATCTAGTCCCAGCCCCCTGCCATAGGCAGGAACATCTTCCACTAGAACAGGTTACTTATAGGCTGCACTTGATCTGGGAGGTCTTTTCCAGCCTCTGTGTTTCTGTGATTCTCCCAGCCCCTTGTTTTACTACTACACATAAATGAGTGCTATTGGTATCTGCCATCTGTTTCAGCAAGATGCATTTCTTTTACTTAAAATACACCAATTATTTATTTATTTTAATGAGAGAGAGAGAGAGAGAAGTCAGAGTCCTCAGCTGTTGGAGGAAAAGAAGGAAAGTGATGCTAACCACTACCTAATCCTCCTCCCTGATGTTTTGGGGACTTTCTGGGGCAACAGCAAGGGAATTCTAGCAGCAGAAAGTCCCATCTTATAAATCTGGCATTAAATATGTACATCTTCACTCAGCAGGTTAATATGATAAACAAAGATAACATTAGGCACTACAGACACAAAGCCACACGAGCAATAACTGCCTAATTTAATCAGACAGCCAAGAGGCAGGGGAATATTCCCAGGACTTTGCAGCTTTCCCTTCCTCAGCTAACCTCACCTATTTGCCTATTTAGGCACTGCTTCTCCTATATGAATTGTAAGATTTTAGCTTGGCCTCTTCTGTGATTTCCTAAACCTTAATTTGTATAATGTAAAATGTAGTACTAAAACACTGTTGTCTGCTCTTTTTGTCAGCATTTACAAAGTGTAACTTTCCAAACAAAAAGGACAATTTATTACACACAAAAATTTCACAACTCCCAGGCTTTTCAACTTTCAAAATGGAAAAGAATTACTGCAGTTACAGTTAAAAAAAAAAAATCTAGGGGAAAGTTAAGCTCTTTCAAAGAATCATAGAATGATTTAGGTTGGAAGAGACCTCAAAGATCATCTAGCTCCAAACCTCTGCCATAAGCAGGAACACCTCTCAGTAGAACAGGTCAAAAATGTGTTTTTGTCAAGTTTTGTACACTTATGGAATCCATGCTCTCAAGAGTCCAGAAATATTCCTTTAATTTATGACTTTTATGATTACTCAGAAGCCGAAAATAAAGTGAAAGAAGTTTAAAAGCAAAAATTAAATCTTCCTAGTGTATCATCTAGCCCTGCAGCTAACTATGCTGCCACCGTACAGGTTCTCTTTCTCCAAATCCCTTCTATAATTGGTAAAGGAAATAGTAGTATTTCCTATTTGCATGCAGCTGCAAAAATAAAGAGGGTAATCTTCTTGCTCTCATTTCAATATGAAATAACCACATTGGTTTATAAAACAGACTCTCAAAACTTTTAACAATAGGAGCAGGTAAGAAACTATTGATTACCTAATGTAGTATACTTTAGAGAACGATTCAGAACATCAAGATGGATAACTGTTGGTGAAAAGTTCAACATGAGCCTGCAGTGTGCACATGCAGGCCAGACAGCAACCGAGTCCTGGGCTGTATCAAGAGCAGTGTGGGCGGCAGGGCAAGGGAGGGGATTCTGCCCCTCTGCTCTGCTCGTGTCAGATCCCACCTGGATCTGTGTGCACTACTGTGTGCAGTTCTGGAGCCCCCAGCACAGGAAGGACATGGAACTGTTGGAGCAGGTCCAGAGGAGGCCACAAAGATGCTCACAGGGCTGCAGCAGCTCTGCTATGAGGACAGGTTGAGAGAGTTGGGGCTTCTCAGCCTGGAGAAGAGAAGGCTTCCAGGAGACCTTAGAGTAGCCTTCCAATATCTGAAGGG